>DWEC01000317.1:0-18322 GCA_018245735.1 Microceris miodesmiata
TGGCCAGCGCGGCAGACTATGGCCTTAACCCTCTCAATATGAGAGGAGACCCATATTCCAACAGTGGAATTATAATGAGTCAATAATTCCAACTTATTGTTACACTTCTATTATGAGAGCATGTTTATAAGCTCTAAGCATCATAATAATTATTATTATGTATGAAAACGTAAATCCATTTTGCTCTGTAAGTGCTAAGAAAATGTATTCACTTTACAAAACTGATTATCCTACTTTGAAGTTGGGTATTTTGATTAAATATACGCGTTTAAAACAATGATACCTTTTTTCCACAGCAAAGGGCCAGAACAGAACTATAGTTGACCGGAGCAAAGATACGATGCAAAATATACATACATAGGTACGTTTATTTTTAAGGAACAGGTAATTAAAAAAAATATATGGATATTAAAACAAATATTTATTTAGTTCATATAAAGAATATCAAATTATTTACAATGAAATTATCGTATTAGTTATAATATGACATTTTATATAATTTCATTGTTATAACATTGATACATTGTAAAGTTATATACACTACAGAGAAAACTTGCATCTGTTGTCAGACTGAAAAGATATGTTTGTAAATAATTAAAGGCTATACTTATGAAATAAACCACATAGTTTTATACATTTCGAATATTGTTCCGTATATTATTCCCTTTAAAGCGGTGCTCGGGACTCGCTGCGTGCAAACTGTTAGCGACATGGAATGTTTCTTATTACAACATTAGGGCGAACCCTGGCGGACCTTACTTATGACGATCATATATAACTAACTCTAATAAGATTATTCTTGGTTTTTTTCAAATAATCAATCTTGTAGTATATTTAAAAATATATAGATTATAACCTCTGCAACACGTAATGAAACAGGACGAATTAATTTTTTTTTCATAAACTTAAAATATTGATTTAACTAATACTGCGTATATGTAATAACCATATCTACAGAATTACAAAAGAATACAGATCTTGAGATCTCATGAGCTTCAATTATAGATCCTTGTACGTTGTTAATAGATTATATAATTATTAATGTTTCAATTGACCTAACCGTTACCTTAACAGTTTATAACCGTCAGATGTTGGCTTTAATATTTGTTCTCCGTCGGTTCTAGGCCTCGCCAGGCGTTCGCTGTTGGCTTCATAGTGCGTTGCGTGATACACAATGTTCAAGGTAATAAAACGAAAAGTTAACACGAAGAAACTCAACAGCACTACGGACAATTCGTTATGTTCTATACACTACATATATGAGAGAAAAAAACAACAAGCGATCTGAGAATAATGAACCGAACAATATGAAAAGCATCATTACTTACGAAATATAAAAAAAAAATTAATACACGACAAATACAAAATAAAGTACAACGAATGGATCTACACAATACAATGTATAATGTATCATAAACCCAGCACCGTTACACCTAATTACAATAGTTACACAGTTGATATTTATCATACCTGAAGATTACATTTTAAGTCTTACAAGAATAAAGTACTTTCACTAATATGGCAAAGTTTTCAATGTAGCATTTTCATTATAAAGCCTAATTCCCAAGTTCTTGTTGTAAATCAAACTAGCTGATTTTATAAAATTCTAGGACTAGGTGGGCTATTCAATACAATTCCAAAAACAAAAAGCTTAGTTACCATAAATTTTGATTGTTAGAGGTTAGATAAAAGAGCCCAATGGGTTCACGGTTACGATGAGTATGTAACAGTGAATGCTACGACTGCATTCGTCGTCGCTACCAAATAGTCAGCCACTCAATGAAGAACGATAAGTATCGCTATTGTATACTCATAACGCTACGGCTACATGATCAGTTCGTATCGGCCATTATAGGTTGACATCGGGTATTATCGGTTGACATCGTGTGTTATCGCTTAAGATCGGGTATTATCGCTCACAGCGAATTGGCGCGAGTTTTTTGCTCGGCAATAAAACATTACCATAATAACACATCAAGTTTTCAATATCCTCACACCACTAACGTTTTCCCGCGCGGAGTATTTACCCAACATCACACCGTTTCTCGTTTTAATGTACCCGTAGCTACACAACATAAATGAAAAGTTGTTTGCTCCAGCGACAGCACAGCGAGCATTTGCCTCTAGTACATATTGTAAAAGCACAATTTACAACTTTTGGCCATGTGGTTATTCGTTAATGTTATTTCTAGCTGCACCCACACACTCAAACACCGAATCATCACTTTGACACAAACAATTTGTATAACTAATAGTAATAGTTGCCAATATAACTATCTATCTATGTCAAGATTAATTATAAACTAATCTATCTAATCATAATCTCGAAAAATTACACAAGGACGGTGTAAGTAGACAAAACACGTAACTACAACGAGTAGACGAGTAAATTTTAATTCTGTCCAAATATTTATTCACATACATAAAAAGTTTGACGATAATTAAAACAAAGTGTAGAAATAGATCAACGTTATCTTAATTATACAATACAATAAATAATTTCTATAAAGGCACAATAAGGCACTGTACGTCAAGGTGTGATCACAATCATAGTAAGTATAAACTACATCATAATATTCGTCAAGCTAAGAATCGTTTGTTACGCAAGTGAAGGATTTCCTGTAATCTTACTTTGAAAAAAGAACACAGAAATCCTATCAGACCTTGTCATTTTACTTTGCAATTAGTCTCCTTTCAACCAGGAAAGAAGTTTTGCAGACACCACAGATGCCTCTCACTTCAAAGGTGCTCCAGCAACTCAACTAGTATCTACAATGACTAGCCATACATTATAGTCTTGGCCTATTATTCATTGGTTCATATTAAAGTTTATTAATTTCATTTCATTCATTGAGCTGTACAGATTTAATTTTCTTTTCTGTCGCAAGTTTAGTAATACATAAAGTTTCATATTATGTCAAAACAGATTTAATTTTTATAATAATACATCAGACATTTTGGTACTTTGAATGCCCTTAGCGAATATGAATCATCGTATTGAAACCTTGTTACAGCATGATGTCCGAAAACGTAAAAAGTATGTATTAGATGGACGCGATTATCTTATTCTTCAACACACGTGTATATATCGCTAACGGCATATAAACACACCGATAACAAACATATAAGCGTATTATGTCAAATTAATTTTTACATCCGATCCTAATAAATGCCTAGATGTAAAAACCAATTTTACATACCGAGCGACGCGACCGTCGTACAGAGATATCGACAGCGTCCATCACGAACAAATGTACGTCCGAGCCGAGGGGTGTCACGAACTGTTCTACTTCCAGAGTAAATCGCCACAAATCGAAGCACACGGTACCATTCATGATCTCCAACGTACGTACATGCACACATTAGTCTAGTTATTGTCATTTGTGTAGCGAAATGTACACGAGGGCTGGTGGCGGCGCGCGGGGCCTACAGCCACGTGAGCACGTTGTCGGCCTTGCTGGGCGGGGAGTTGATCAGCGACTGCACGTCGTCCAGCAGGATGTCGTTCGTGAACTCGCCCAGCTGGAACCGCGAACGCGTCAGTAGTCACGACCATACACCGACTCGCTAAACTACTACTGTGTATGTATATATTATATTCTAAATTGACATGATGACTGAACACGCAGAGGAAGATTTAACAGTGTTTCTATTATCTAAACTTTCGGTGATTATATTACCTACTTGGAGATGTTGCTCAGATATTTTTTTTATAGCAACTAGTTTTAAAATATTTACTTCAGCTTTGAGAAATATCTGACCGAAGTATAATAATACTAAAAATATTGAACAAATTTTCTGCAGTCGATTTTATTATTGTATGTGCAAATCTTCGAGTCCCGTAAATTCAAAAAACTCATTTTAACAAAAAAATTACTAAGGATGTGTCCTTAAAAAGGATGTAAGTGGTGAGTTCACCTGTAACGAGGGCACCAAGTCGTCTGTGTCGCCGAGAGTGATGTCGGCGGTGTCGAGACTGGCGCCGGCCTCGCTGCTGCAGTCCATGCGGTCGTCCATACCGGCCAGGAAATCTTCCGGAGTGTGCGGCATGGAGTACGACTGCGTCACGGCCATCCCCAGCCCGCTGTCCGCGGACTCTTGTCGCTGGTGGTCGGTCAGGCCCGAGAGGAACGGGTCCAGGGGCAGCTCCGTGCTGCCCACGGCGCCTGTACTGTTCGTGAGCGACGACACGATGGACGACGATTGCCGGGCCATTAATTCCTGCTGGAGAAATTTTTCATGCACCTTGAGCACATATAATTATGTTTTCGTTATATTGCTTTTATTTCACGGTGAACGAGTTCGCGCTAGTGGTAGTCACATACCGCCCGACACCAGTTTTGAAATCGTCGTTAGCGGACCGATTGCAACTGAGATATATGCTAATATGTACTGTCGAAAACTTAAAGAGAATATTATATAAAAAATAAATGAAGACATTCAGTTACATCTTAAGTTTGCAATACATTAACGAACGTAAATAGAAAAGTGACATACAGGAAATAAACAGACACAAAATGCAGTTAAATCTTAAGTATATAAAATGACAACTATGTATTTATCAATTCTTATGCAAATTATTTCAAACTTATATAAATATTCTTAATACTTATATAAATATCGTCTGTTTCTTTTGCACATATACCGTTATTTATATTGTTATAACCGTCTTTTGTTATCATTTTGTGATTTATTGAACCCTCCACGTATGAAACAGTACAAGGAAAATGTACAAATTAAAAAAAACACCATCAAACGTCAATCTCGGTGATTCGTAAAGATACAAAAAGTTCATAAAAAGCTTTAGAGGAAAACTAATATAATATAATCCACAAGACATTTATAAGGAACGACGAATTGAAAAGGACTGAAATAGTAGTACCAAATGTTATTTAAAATAATTATGTTGCGCGATATGACGTATTTTTAGGTATGTTTTCGTTTTTTCAACCCAGGCACTGCTGGAAGAGATCTCTTTAAGGAGAAGTGACATGGTTCACAATATATTTCCACTGCATATAAAGTTTCGAAATAAATAAAAGTTAAATAAGAAATTAGTCTATAACCTTAACGCTCTCATTCTGAGTCGTCCGTGGCCACCTACGTAACGATAAAAGGGTCGAAAATAGGTAGGTACCTGGAGTCTTATTTCCTGCTGACGCTGCTTGAGCCGCTCGCGCTCCCTCTGTAGCGACTGGAGGCGCTGCTTCTGCTGGCAGGCCTGCAACGTGGCGTTGGCCCAGCCGCCGCCCGCCAGCCCCGCGCCCGCGCCCGGCGTGCGCTGCAGCTGTGGCGCTGGAATACAAGCAGTCCATATTTAACAACCATTAGCTTTAAAATTCTATCTTGTAGGTCGTTTAAATATTTCTGAAAGACCTTTATAACTTAGGTCAGATACTGGGTAACAGGGGTGTCCGAAGGCTCGGAAGCAGGCATGCGTGTATGAAGCAAGGGATAAATGTGAAAAAGCACGTCTCGTCTGTGGGAATAGAGGTTTCAGCATTTAAAGGACCTGGCGTGACCATATAATAATAATAAATAATCCTTTTGATAGAGGGACAATGTTTATGACACCATTTTCGTTTACCCGCTTTGTCGCTATAAGAAAGTACGAGACTACGAAACGGAAGTAAATACTTGCTGACGTCAAATAATAAAACTATACAAGCTAATTGCTCCTAAAATTAGCACTGGTTGTAATACAAAACTACGGGCAGACCGAACTTACGTATTCTAGGGTCGAACCAGGACGTTGTACGCGCGGCATGGTTTATAAAGTAGATCTCGCCTTCCGGTGTCGTCGCCTGTTCCCAACCTTCAGGCAACGGCCCGAGGGGGTCTGTTGTGGTGCTACTGCTTGTACTCTTCGCTGCTGAAATAAATCAGTCACAGTCGGTTACTAAACGTTCAAACTTTTCAACTGGAAATCGATTAGATCAACAGCGACTAGTTGCAAGTCAGTGTGGATAGGGAGTAGCGAGGTGTGTGCACGTGGGTGCACGTGATTGGGAGTAGTGTGAGCGCATAACGAACATTACAATGGCTGTTTCCGAGAAATGTCAAAGGAAAACACGCGGCCGGTGCGCGGTTCGCGCGCTGGCTCACTTACTCTTGTTCCAATGAATCATTCCGTGCAACGGATGTCACCGCTGCGCCACCTCATCCTCGGGCACGCGTTCGTTTTGCACCTATACATCTACACGTATCGCAGGCAGCTGACGACTGGCCATTCATAAACAACGGACGAATAAAGATACATTTGTGACTAATACAATCGTATTTAAACACACCATACAGGTGCACTTGCATGTGGTCGGTAGCCAACAAGTAAATTTAGTCCGCAGTGGTGCGAATGCAAAGTGCGCTATTCACCTATATAATTATTGTGGCGTATATTCCTAAAGTGTAATTTAATATAATATCTGATTCAACTCTTTTATCCTTTCACTCTTGAACTAATTTCTCCTTCCAGAATGAATAAGGTATAAGGATTTGCACACGGCTACAAAGCATCAAACTGCAAATGACTGTAATCTTCTAGAGTATTTGATCAGAACTTAAAATTTGAAATGTGGCAGACAAAATTGCAAGTACTTTCACTATTTTTGGAATATTCAGTGAAGAATCACACAGAGGCCATATGCAGTAGTTGTAATTAAGCGTAATTAGCGCTAAACATTATTCAACCAACAGCCAATCGTCATAATACATGGTTCGTTTCCATTACACGGTATCCAACAGCATTATATACATTACATGGACACATACATATTATATAAACATGGCAACTAAATATACAAGGCATAGAGAACAATGCAACTTCACAATTTAATCATTAGACGTTAATGAATTTTAATTAATCAGGATTTTTTTTATTATTCATTTCAGAGTTATTATCAGTCAATGTCAAAAAATATTATTAGAAACTTAAAACAGAAACTAAACAAAAGATTCCAATGCAAATCAAGTTCGGTAGGCATTACACAGAAATTGTTTGTAACATTAAACTGTTGGATACCATTACAATGGGTCATGAGAAAGATATTTTATTTGAAAGGTAATATGTTATCGTGACATCAGATTAAAACGAGGAATGCGCTGCAAAAACATTCGTACATCAGGTGATCTACATAAACAGAGCATGTTTGCGTTTATCGCGAACGGAGAGATAATAACAGATCTAACAGTGCCACTTGGTGCTGGCCAACCTGCCACTGCGCCCGAACGTGACTACAGCACGTATTTATGTAAACTATCACAAATGAGACAATACCTAAAACTGTGCGACACGTGCCTCCGCCGCCATTTCTATTTTTCTACAGCCCTGTTATTTAATTTCTGAAGGACCACTGTTTCGACACGATACAAAATATGCCTCCGAACACGCACAAACTATAAATAAGCGGCCAGTGGCGGCGCCAGTATGAAAATTTTGGTTGATTTCAAACTAACGTGGATACGTTGAATGATTACGTTGAACGTTTAAAATGGTTTTAGTTTCAGTTTGAGATGCTAAACAATAGTACATATTGTTTCCATAATTAGTATGTAATATCAGAGCGTATGTTCGGCAAAGCGCGAGTAGGGCTTATACGTCATAATAATCGCATACTTTTTATAGTTTCTTAAGGAAACATTCCAATTTTAAACATGTCTTTAAACACTATTGCATATGCTATATCATTTTTGTTATAACGGTTGTTTTGAAGTAACTGAACAAAAAGGCACATTTTATTAATTTGGCGATCGTTTTTTCCGTATACGTAGAAGAGAATATAAGAAGACGAAATTCAAAAAATAAGAGACAGTAAAAATAAAACCCTAGGACTTGAATAGCAGCGACATTTAGTTCTTATGAAAAAATAAATAGACACCTTATACCTGCATATATGCGACACGGCATAGACTTGAATAAGTTTTCATAATTCATGTTTAATTACTTCTTATAAAAAAAAAAACGTCTAAAACCAAATTATAACCCTGCATCATGAGTTATGTGCTTAAAACTCCTAATTTTATAGTCTCACTATTGGTGTAAAAGAGAAATAACAATCTGAGAAACTCCAAAAAAGATTTCATATTGGTTTTGTTTAGCCTGTTTCGGTTTAGAACACCAAACATTACGAAATCCACCCAATAACGATGATGATGTACGCGTACGCGGAGGATGGCCGTGGTGATTAGAGCGCCACTTACTACACTTACTACATCTGTTGTTTCTGTTAATGTTGCACGTAACTTTACGTTATTCATCGTCTTTTGTGTGAAAATCTGTTAGATTATAAATAACGTGCTCACACGTCCACCGAAGTTGACATTTTAACGTTACATGTACAGTAATTGGATTCGTTTCTTACGTAATGTGTTTAAAGAAATAAACATAAAAAGCATGTTTACATGTGGATATGTGTGAAAGGAGACGTAATTAATAAACTCTTCTTTATATCAAGTATTAAATCAGGTGTTGGAGAACAGGATAACGAGAACAGGTCACGTAGTAATAGCAGTGGTAGTTCTGGACGTAATAAACAGTAATAGCGCCAAGAAATAGAGCATTGGCAGTATCTAAAGCTTGCCTTAACGCGGATGTGTCGCAACGGAGCAAACCGCGGGCGCCACGGCGGGGCCGCCGGCGCCGACACTCCAATGTATTTTCCGAACACCTTTCATCGCTCGTCTCGCATCGACCGACGGAAACAACGCGTTAATTCCCGTCATAAAATCACTTTTAGAATTCAGGTTATTTACTTGTTTTTATTTTAGTTCCATGATAATTTTAAACGTCGCTCCGAAGCCAATTAGATCACGTGAAAACGAATCGAAGGCAGGCCCCTTTCAAACTTCACAAATAACTGGTCGTCCTTTTGATGTTCTTCATATAAATCAGTGTCGTTAATGACACTGCGTTTGAAAATGGTATATTTGTAAAGAATTAGTAAATATAGCTTCCAACAGATTTTAACAATATCATATTAATGATGTTTTAGAATTATTGAAAAAGGAATACCGCCAAAATTGACGTATTAATTTATCAATTTGTAATTTAACATTTCATATAATATCTAATAACAATGTCATGCTTTAAACAAAACATATTTACAACGTTACGTTCCTAATCTATCCACCTGCCGAAGAACGCGCAGTCGACAGATAACATAATCTGAGTACTATAACAGACAGTACTTAAGATTATTTTTAACAGGATATTAAGATCCGCAATTATATTGGAAATATACTATAGGTATTATGTTATACTTCCAAATTAATTTACAAATAAGGAAACACTTGGGATAATCAAATATTATTGTATATTTTATTTCCTTCTTATTTACTCTTGAATATAGTTTTAGGTTAGGTTAGCTTCAGGAAGTATTAATTTACTAAGATTTTTCCAAATGTTACTGACAACACTATGGTCAAAACTCCAAAGTTCTTTTTAATATATTTACTCAAGTCCTCTGTCATGGCGTTATATTATGTATTTTCAGTATTTATGTCACTAATATTAAATTAAAATCATAAAGTAATAAATATAAAGTCATTAATTGACACTTTTGTCACGTGGTTAGGTAACAAATTCATGGGATATTACCTAAAACTTTATATCTTTGAATGATATACGTAAATCTAGATTATACTCATGTTGTCACGATATATCTGAGTCAATTAACAAGACATTTTGATATGTCACATTGACACATTAACCATAACTATAGTATACGAATCCTTACTCACTGAATATTTATAATTAAATATTAAAAATATACGCAAGAGTTGCCTTTTCCTATGTATTTATTCGTATTCAACGTTTCGGTACTAGCTACGGATGATTAAATTATGTAAATGTCTAACTCACAGGTTTTTTCGGAACAGCCCGACTAGTTTTGGGCTTCATCGCTTCAGTCCCGTCCGCGAAGTCGTTACGATCGGCGGGAGGTCATGAATGACCTCGGATAGATCTTATAGCCACCCGAGTTTCGTCTTGACCATCAGACATTCGTATATCAGCCCAATGATGTTCCATTTTAATTCTTAACTGCATTAGGTATAACGTATGTATTGCTCACCTCTCTCTTTTACCCAATGAAAGTAATTTATTACGTAAAAAAGATGCTACACATTTCAATTCTGTGTTAAAAATAGTATATTGATGTCAATTTTGACAGCCATTAAGCTAATTAAAACGAAGTTACTTAATAAGAAAACATTTAATGTAAAAATTCATTTCATTTATAGTCTGGTGAATGCAATCTAAATAAGATAAATTAATTAATTAAATATTTTAAATTGAAATCGACGTAGACGTTATAATTAGAACTGTAAACCAAGCAAGCATACATTTACAAAAATAGAATTTGAATACTTAGTAATAATGTGAACATATACTATTGTTTCGTGATTTTAACAATCAATATCTATCAAATGAAAATTTGTTAAAGGACTGAACTACACTTTAATAAACTCGTAAGAATGTGAAACGTAATGGAACTCGTTCGTTATGCGAAGTCTATGGCCAGTAGTAGACTGAGGAGACCCTAGCCTTCATCTCGTCATCGTTCTCCTCTATAACCATTGACATAATTCAAGTATCTGCCTATAAGTTCCAAATGAAACTTTTTTCTCAAAGTCAATTCTGGATTTCTGCGGAACCGGTGGGTGTATGAAAAGTGTGATGAAGGTCGAAGAAGCATGTCAGGTCTGTAAAGGTAGGTATATTTGGCACTCGGTGTTCCCTGCCTAAGTTGTTTAGGATCTGGCGTGACGATATAATAATAATTACTATTCCATGTTACTGATCCAGATGGTTTTCGAATTTTTCTCACTATATCTCTTAATCTAGTATAATTTTTAGATAATGAAATTCTTTCTTAAAACGGGTGCAGTAGCCAGTGAATTTATTATATGTATTCGTAAAAATATATAAAACACGAGACGCAGTCATAAGAAATCGCTAATTAATAAAATTTTAAGTCATACTGATAACTGAATAATGGTGACTTTAAAGGAAGTATCGGCTGAACATTTGGAAGAGTTTAAAATATGTTTCTGTTAATAATGTTAGGTACCTGGGCTCGCAGCAGCGATGCTCTGAGCTGTGGCTGTTTGTGATAGAAGGGTCTCAGCGCTCTGGTGCTGCACGCCTCCGGTGACTGATTGCGCTGCCAGCGACTTGCGGGGGTCTTCCCAGGTCGTCGTCTTGGTTATATGACTGAAAATAAAATATATCCAGATTAATGGTTTGCATTAAAACATCTCTCGGCGACATTCCTATAATGTTTAGTAACATTGTTTTAATATATACTTATATTAATACGTGAAGAAAACTTAGCATCCCTTTTTACGAAAATTGTGTTGACTGTGAAAATTGTCGAAATGTGTCTGTTTTTAATATTAAAATAACCACTTTTTACTAATAAAATACCATTTTTTGTCATTTTTGTCTGTCTGTCTGTAGGTTCCGGCTAATCTCTGGAACGGCTGGACCCATTTTGATGGGACTTTCACTGACAGATAGCTGATGTAATAAGGAGTAACTTAGGCTACTTTAATTTTAAAAAAGTTTTGACTCCCAGGCGAAAGAAGTCGCGGGCACAACTAGTATGTAATAAAGTTTTATATAACGATTAATATATTATTGTTATTATACTTTTAACTATATGTATAAATAGTAAATCAACCAATGACAATATAACGGAGTTTTACAGTAACAAGGCGAACACTGAAAGCGCGCGAGTTGATTATAGCATCCGAGATAAAAGGCGCGGCGAGCCGAATCTGTACATAGCGGGCCATGTGACCGATTGTAGGTAAACCGGACACGCCGGCGACCTAGTGAACAAACACTCGTCGTCATCAGCGACTTTACTTTCTTCACTGAAAGTAGGCAGCGACTCGTCTGCTCGCACTCACACCACACTCCGCTCAGCTTTTATTTATTATTCAGCCGTCATTTCCTTCAGATTATAAATAACACTCACAAACAGTACAAGTCTACAATCATTGTGTGTCTTAACACATTCAGTCAACTATTAAAAATGCAATCTATAACTTGTATGTTATTGGAGAAAATTGGTATTTTTTTGTGTGTGAAAGTTGTGATTTTAATAGTGAAAACAAAACTGCGTTTTATTCACAAGAGAATAGAGAAAAAAGGAAATAATGTTAGGTTGGAAAGCGGCTAGAGGCAGAACCACGGTGAATCGATTGTTACACTGTGATAATGAACTTGGCTGTGGTATCAGCTGGCCGGTGCGGGAGAACAACCTTTGCCCGATACAATAATTATTGTTGACCATATGTACACCTGCATAGCCATTTTCGATAAGGTTATTTCTTCATAAATTGTTCTCGTGTAGTCAATTACGAATATTAATAATACAGCTACATACACGTGTTGATAATACGAATTTTTAATAAAAAAAGAGCAATAAAAACTGCTTATACAGATAAATATTCAGTACAATTAATGTAATTGCATTTTTAACATAGTAATTTATTGGAAATTTCGTTTTATAGACAACATAAGTAACGAATATATTATGGCAACACCGGCTGAACTATGGAGGTTTTTTCATTAACATTGCAAAAGTGGAAAACCTAATATCAATGTAGTGCAATAATCCTTGATGAAAGAACGATATTTTTAACTAACAGTAAATAGGTTATTTCATTTAAATTAAAAAAAAAAAGATTTTATAACCCTTTTATTAGGATGATTTCAAATATATATTTATATTCGTTATATGGTTATGATTTTTTTTTATTTTAGACCGAAATGTGAAATTTGAAACTGCTAGTAATAAAAACAGGGAATTAAAAAAAAAAAAAATCCAATTAATAAATTAAACAAACATCCTATTACAGTAAATAACATTGTTCTAATTTTAAGTAAAAACCCCAATCCGCATTCCGACGGTTGAGATTTTTGGGCATAAACGCTTTGGGAAAGTTTATGATCCACATTGGAGAAACAGGCTGTGATGATCATGATTACGTAAAAAAGTCACGATATAATATAATAAGTGCATACATATCTAGTGCAGTAAAAGTCATGATAAATAGCAGTTAGAGTGCAAGTAGGCAAACAAAGCGAGGGAAAACTGGCGCGGCGGTGGTGTCTCAGCGCGGAGTGGTGCGGGGCGGCGCGGGACGGCGCGGGGTGGTGCGGGGAGGCGCGGTGGCTTGTAATTACAGTACGGAGTACGCAGCACAGCCTGCCGCGAGAACGACTCAGGTTGCATAACAGCGGCGAGCAACGATAACACATGGATACGCACTTGTTAATGAAATAACGTTTTGTATAACACTTTAAATGTTCACCATCGTTATCCTCATTTACTAAATCCGTCATTTGATGATAAATTATAATTTTGAACGGTTTATATATTTATCATCGACAATTCTGGATATCGCCTTCTCAATCTATGACGCTACAATCGATCTTCCGCAGATATTATCCAGGTGAAACATTTATTGTATGTATGTCATTGAACCACTAATTAATTAGTGATGCACATGTGAACTACATTAGTCGTTATGAAAGATGTACGAATTATGAAGTTTACAATATACTTTCATATACGCCAAGTACTTGATACTTAATTATCTTTACTTAAATAGTTATCTTTACTATTTGTTTCCTTACCTATATATGTACGTTTGTTTTAAACTATCACTAATAAGCAAATTTATTGATGTGCTGAAGCGACACATGAAGAATTTCTCTATAGCGATTTTAAACTGGGAGCAGCAGATCGCCAGTCGGACTGACTGGAGAACCCACATTAAGAGGCGAGTCTGCGATTTTGAAACAAAGTAGCGCTTCGAGCTGAATGCCAATCGCGACGATTTAAAATCCCGTCCAACTGCGGATATAATTTATAACTACGTTAACGAATTCACATGCCCTCAGTGTACGGGAAGCTTCACGAAGAAGATTGGCTACATACTCGCTTCAAACGTTTTGCACGGCATACTTCACGGTTTAGTTGCATCGGCATCGTGCTGTTTTTTATTTGTATACATATGAGAAGTCAACGTTAAATTATGTAACAACAACAACTATATATATGCTATTTATTTTATATAATGTAAAAATCCTGAACTAGCTACCACAGATAAATAATTATCCTAGTATACAATTGTATTCCATTAACTCTGTTTCATAGCATTGTTCATAACTTCGGAAAGCTTCATACGAGGCTATCTTGTCCAATATTAAATGTAGCCTGTGCTATGAAAACCGGGCAGCTAGTAAACCACGTATACAATTTTTATAATTACATATATAAATTCACCAAGAAAAAGCTAACCCACCAAGAGACAAAAGCGCTAGTGGCTATCATATAATATATGATACGTGTAATGTATGTATATATTATACATTTGTCCCGTGTACGATTCGAAAAAACAACCCTCGACTCAATAGTAGGTACATATTATAGTTAACTATGTAACCACCAGTCATGTAAATATGAGTATAAAAAATATTAATAGAAACTTATATAAATACTTTTTGACATTGGTAATCAAGATACATTATTCACGGGCTCACGCTCGTACCAAAACCTCACAGTATTCTTTGATAATTTTCTACAACATTACAAGAACTATCAATAATAAAGTATAGACGTACACATCAATAAAATGCGTTCTAGTTAAATATGCCAAAAGCTATAACATACTCATTAATATCAATAATAATAATTTTGTCACAACTGATATTATTTTTATAAAACTAGTATTTCAACTACTTCGTTTTAATTCTCGATTATATGATCACTGTCGTGAAGTTAGAAACATAAGCGTGTAAATACATTCATTGACAGTTTTATTGCGCATATAATTTTTGCAACACGAGGTTATTAGTTCTCCCATAAATCGAACAAGAATCCGATAAACAATTGCTAAGGCTTTAAAGAAGTCCTTTTTAATCATCATATTTTTATACCAATTGTCTCGATGGAATTTGTGATGCAGCTAGAAATTATTACGTGTAGGTAATGATTTTTAATAAATAATTAATTAAGAAACAATAATAGCATTAATAACAACAATAATTGCATCCACAATATTCCGTATATGAAATGAACGATTAGTTAAAGATAAACATACAAACATACATAAAATGAACTATCGTTATATTAAAACGTTTAAATAATTTATTTTTAAAATTAAAACATTACTACCTACTCCTGATGGAAAATACCGGCGTGAAGTTATGTTATAAAGTAGCTTTTATAGACGCTACAAAATCATCATTCCAGTAAATTTCGTACTCGTATGTTTTAGCTTCTCAATGCGCTTTAACGTAGTGTGATTTATTGTCTGGTTATTCATAAAAGTTTGAATATTGCAGTAGAAAGTATGGAAAAATAAAATAAACGATTTAATTTAACTATAGACAGATTAACTGGTGCTGTCAAAGTTTAATCAGTCATTTGAATACCACATTTTGGTTGCTACCTATACGACTAATCAAATAGTCGTATAGGTTGCTACCCTATACGAATAATCAAATAGTCAATTTAATATCTGACTGGCTGTTAACTCGCATGATGTATAAGATATTTATAGAATATCGATTTTATTATTAGGTTTAGCATTTATTTCCATAGCAGTTGGTACTTTTTATACATTAGAGGAACAATGTATGACATTGTATGTATTGGATGTGTGTTGAGTCGCGTAACATGTTTGATATGCGCCCTGCATGATTAGTATATTAGTGAATTTGCATCTATTTTTGTTTATCTCCTGTTATTTGCTTTCTTATTTTTTCTCTATGTAAGTATATAATATTTATTTGTCTTAGTGTTAAGGGTTAGGAGTGGTTCGATTATGTTATTTGCATACTTAAAGTTCGCATGAAATCGGCTATAGTATGGAAAACGTGACATTTTGATTTTTCTTTTGATTTGGTCGTAAATGGATTACACGTGCGTTCTATATGTTACTAGTAAATTACAGATATATGACCGGTGGAGTGCGTGGTATATAATTAAGTATATCTTGGTTTCACAAAATCATTTTATATTGCTCTGACGTACGATTGGCCAATCAAGATTGGAATATAATCGAGCCATCTTTGATTTATTCCTGATGGACGTTATGTTATCATATGAATATTCATGAACAAATTTTTATATTTATAATTTCAGTAGCATATTAAGACCTTATAAAATGTTCAATACCTTTTAATTTCCATTATCCAGTGGCAAAAGCCGTCGTAATATAATTCAACTTAACATTATCATACATTTGAATCTCATATAGAATCTACATTTATGTAATTTAATTACAATAAATAAATAATTTATTGTTATTGACATTCGATTGTTTAATGTATTAAATTATTGTCTTTAATCTATAGTACCTAATGTATATTTAATGTAATCGTATACCGACAATGTATAATACATGTTTTATCTTTTAAGTACCTCAAAGGTTTTTAGTATACCATGCTTCCATGTGTTGTGATAGTAATATTATATCAGTGCATGCTATCAGATGATAAAAATAATATATTGTTAATTTAATTTATGTATCATAGACAAATAACTTCAATATCGTAGTGTAATCTAGCATTAGCATGTACATTTATAAATAATGCTCATTATTAATTTGTTGTAGTTTAGACTTAATTTATAATGAATTTGGCATGAACATTTTTTTCTAATTTAACCTTTTTTTACTTGTTTATTGATGTCCTGTACAATGGCGGTATTCCAAAATTGAATGTTTATACTCTTTAGTGTTTATGTTTTATTTGCGCATGACCATTTATTTTGCATGTTATAAAATTCATCGTATGCCGCGAGTATAAAGCATGTGCATACATAAATAATGTGTATTAATTACTATGTATTTATAATAAATGTATGTGGATATGTCATAAGCATGTAAAAATAGTGTGCAAGTATATTCGTGCGCTATGTAGTTATATGAGTACATTACGTCAGATCCACTCTTGTTGAAGGAATCTGACCGTGAGGTATATTTGTAACAATAGTTGCCAAAAATAAAATTCCCTTTGGCATTTATTTTGGCAGGTTATGTAACTACTAAGATTTTATTTATATGTTTAGTTTATTTAACTTATAACAGGCATAATATTGTTTTGATTGTTTTTTATTTAGCAATAATTTTTATGTATTTAAATATAACAGTAGTACTGTCTAATAAACGAGTTGAACTGTATTTTTTGAGTATTTTAAATATTTTCCTACAATCACACATGCAGTGTTGTTTGCTTTTCAAATATCATTATTCAATGTGCGCTTCAAAGCTTGTGGGCATTTCTGGGTTAAAAGTATGTTACAATAAATTAACTTTTTTTAAATTTTCATTGAAGTACCAAACACAAGATATATTTTTTGTTAATCGCACACTCACTTGTTTTTTTCCATACTCACATACAAGTTTGTTTATTTTTAAAGTTTCATTAAATCGAAATTCATACTGGATAGACTAACCTACAGACGCCCTGCATTATTTATTTTACGTTTCCAGAACGAACAGTCTAAAGCGTATAAAAAACGCTAAATGGCAAGTGAAAGATTGTCCACCGGAAATGTTACTGGGGGATATTGGCAGGCGACTTTCAACGGAAGTCACCCCAGCTGCCATCGCCCAAAACAATAGAGCTTTCGTGGAAAAACTTTTAAAGGTATAACATCGTAATGTTAGAGCATGATATTCTCATTAGTAAAATGTCGCCTACACATATGTCAATATTAAACAAGTCAAAAATTATTTTTCGATACCGATTAAGATTTATGATGTGTCATAATTCTCAATAAAACATACTTTTTGAAAAGTTTAAGTAAATTACAAAATGATAATAATACCGGAATCCATAAAATCACTTGGACTCCCATAATACAGACTTTTACATTAATAAAAATTAAATATGATATGCAATAGCTGAGTTTAAGTTAGGTATAATTGTACAGAAAGCAACTAATACTACTCTTTTGAACAGGAATGCAAAAGCAAAACAAAGCGCATGTTGGTAGAAAAGATGGGTACAGAAGAGAGTGAAGTGAGCCTAGGGTCAGAAGTATCAGTCACCGGAGTAGAAGAGAGTACAATGATCGCCTCGCTGTGCGACTTGTTGGAGAGGCTCTGGTCACACGGACTGCAACATAAGATGGGCAAGTCAGCCCTGTGGATGCACTTGACTAACTACCAAGAGTTGGAGCAGTGTAGCAATTCAACGAAACCAATCGATCCCAACAACTTGACTCCCGGTAAGTAAATTTTTTTTTCAACCCATTATAATTCCACTGTTGGAATATGAGTCTCCTCTCATATTAAGAGG
>DWEC01000318.1:0-18322 GCA_018245735.1 Microceris miodesmiata
TTTAATAATAGGGAATTATATAGAGAATTTACTATCGTCTCATGTCCTTGTACCCAGTCCCATATGTTAACGACCCATAAACGTTAATGCAAGCTATCAATTCGCTTATTTGGGTTATAAATAACTGTAACCCAACAGGAAATACCCACTTCCTTATTCGCGCCACTTTCTTGATAAACTAGTACAAGACAGTACTCCTTAAGGAGTATTTTTTTTCATTAATCTTCTCTATTTATTAAGCTCACTCCCTTAAAAAAGATCGGACGTATAACATACACAACTGGTAAATCGTGGGAGTGTTCTGTACTACTTGGCCTACCACTTCGGAGAGATACAGATGTGATGTTATATCGATAACTCTCGACAACGTTCCCCTGTTGGATACAGATTTTCACACTATTTAAAATAGTTGAGGCTATATTCTCTCATGCTGGTCGAATGCAAGTTGGTCAACCTCATATACCTTATAGTGCAATGTGTACTGCTTTACTTTACAGGTTACCTCATGGTTTTTTCTTTCACCATTTAGAGTAAGAGATGTTCAACTTTAAAACATACATTTTTTGTTAAGAGATTAGCGCTAGGATTTGAGCTCAGGGCAATCACAGTACAAGACTGACTTCTCAACTAAGAGAATGCATAATTTTAGCAATTTTTAATATTCTTAAAAAATAATATAAAAGAGCCTGGCATTAACCAATACTAAACAAACAGGTCCTCCAACATTTAAGTAGAACGAACGGCTGCAATTGATACTGCATGCAATGCAAATTGTCTTGAATCTACTGTTGCACGATACCGTCCTAGTTAAGAGCTATCGCAATGGCCGAAATAAACAATTGTTTGATTAAGCGGCATAATGCATTGTGCAGATCGGCCGCCTTACCATTAATTGGAGCTTGCCGAACGGTAGATAATTTGCAGCAAAGCCCGTTAGATACGATCTTATAATCAACCAGTAATATCCGTGATAATGCCACTAAACTATAATGCGGGATTCGCGCCCTAACGCAATATCTAATTTTCAGCTGTAGTTTCTGATGCTATCGGGCGATGGCATCTGGAAATTAATGATAAAATTGTTTGACCAATTTAAAGGTACAAATGACGGAGTACCATCATGCATAATACGTTTTTTGTTTAAGAAGACGCATAGGATAAAATAAAAGGACATAAACCACTGCTGATATAATCCTTCAAAATCAGTTTTAGATTGTAAAACATATAAAATAAGTACTTTCTGTCTACACATTTTTCTAATTATTGCTTATATACAAAGATATTAGGTAGGTATGGATTAGAATAAAAACTTTATTATTAAAGTCCATAATTTAATGGCTATGAGGCAGGATTATTCCAGCGACCTGATCTATTGATGATTTGTGGTAATATTACTTAGATAACCCGTTACAAGGTAATTATCCCAAGAAAGGGCTGTAACCGCCCTATAACTTGCTCTGCACAGCTTCTAAACTGTCGATAAGGTGTCTCATGTGTTATGAACAAGGTTAGATGGTAGTGAAAATTTCGAATTTATTGACTTGTTTTTATAATTTTTTTAATTATAAAGGTCAAAGTCACAACATTAACAAAATATCATTTTTCGTCACTTAATGGCCGATACTACACGATACTATACGATACTACACGATACTTAGTAGATATACTATATTTTCTGATTTAGTTTAATTTCAAGCCCATAATTTTTTTACCCTAGGAATATTACATTAGATGAAGCCGCTATGAAAGTTCGCGATATTCATATTTCAAGATCATTGAGCAATGCGGTTACACCGACCTATTTTAAATTTTCGCATTACATTTATATGTACTTTGACATACACACGACTATATCTCAAACAAATAAGATTTAGTTTCGGAAAGTAAATATTCAATCTTGTTAGTTGTTGGTACGTTGACATTCTAACGTTAGTTATAGTTAGAAGTTCGCTAGATGGCGCTGCTCGTTAGATTACCAGTAAAGCATCTGGCATTACAAATAAATAGTTATGCATAAAAACTACAAAATAAATAATTTATTTGTTTTAGCTAAAATCGTCATTTCTTAGAGCAATTGAATAACTTAGTGGCAAAAAGTTTAATGCCAATGCTTTATAGGTACCTCTTCGAATTATAATAAAGACTTGACATTTGTGATACAAATGGATCGTTAATTTCTATTCCGACGGTGAATATATTGTAACCCCCTTAATATGAGAGGAGACCCGTATTCCAACAGTTGAATTGTAATGGGTTGAAAAATAAAACGCTTTTTTTAAGTTTCAGTGCCACCAGCAGCAAAACGAACGTCTGTGTTCGTATATTCTCATTCGACATCCTGAAATATTGGCGGCAAAATTAGCCCGGGCGCGGAGGTGACAGCTCAACACAGATTAACGATATTGTATTTAATATGAACCCAGCACTCTCTGTGTTCATCTTTGGTGAAACTCATACTTATCAATAGTAAAAAACATAATATTATAAACAAAACCATATATTCAGTATAGTGCTAACACTGACAAATGCACACACACTTTTTATATGGTTTTCCGTTACTATATTTCATTGTACTTAGGACAATTGACGTAAAACCAGACCTGTGGTAACAAAACTTATAAACAAATTAATTAATTATACTTATTGTAACTAATACGCAGGACTTCTATTTATATTTCAACTGTTCAAATATACACAACCCCTAAGGTACATAAAATTTAATCGCTTGCATTTATGCGTAGTCACACTCCGATTACAGAAATAATATATTAGTAAATTATTGGCAAACATTGTCAAGTCTTTACAAATCCGGGAATCCAAGTATAATATTTTTGTAATTCTGTAATGCATTTTTAATAAAATTGTTAAAGCAGTTCGTTAGGTTTTCGAAAATCAGTTTATAAATAAAGAGTCACCTAACATCCATTATATTACAAATATCATCATGATTATCAAATTACCCTAATGTAATGACGAAGTACTCCTTACAAAACACATATTTACAATTGAAAACGATTACGGTGGGTTGACTGAGTATTGTTCTGTGATTATGCAAAAAATAATTTAATTATTAGAAAATCAGTTTTCGTGCTTCCATTTCTTGTGTTGCCGCAATCAAATTACAACCCCAGTTCCAATCCCCAAATTCAATGCGAATGATGGATGTACCCATTTTACATCACAAAGTATGCAACCCCACAATAGCAATGGTCATCTATTGTCAAAGCGTGTGCATGTTTTTTTAATAACGATGAAAGCCCTTTGTACAAGTCTGCGACTAAAATTATCAGTAAGTGAATATTAATAAGCGATTATTAATATTCTTAACATAACATTACGCCTGTTATTCCCGAAGGGGTAGGCAGAGAAGTGTAGCGCACTTCCACGTTTCACTAGTTTCACTTACGCGCGACAACGATATATAGAATTAATTGTGAACCAATTGCCATACACCGGGCACATATCCGTACGACGAGCCATTACTAGACATTTTTATTAGATAATTATGTAGTTGTACCTAAGTAATTGTAATCTAATCTAACCGTTGGATAACAAAAATAGAAGAATCACGTGACGCCTGTTTAAAGTACTGATGTTTGGCAAACATCTTAAATCCTAACTTAAACTGACACTCATATGATTCACTTAACAGTTATATGTTGCGATATGAGTACCATAACAAGAGTATAATAAGAGTTTTCGCAGATGAGAAAGAACACAAACGATACAAAGAGTATAGGACAATACAATTTAGCCGTCTTCTCGCTAACCTACACACCTACCTATTACAATAAGTAATGAAGAATATGTGGAAGAAGCACGGAGGGTCTGCAAGGAAAGAGATATTTGACATTCTATGCTCTGCCTATCCCTTAAAGAACCCCGCGTGTGAATATGTATAAGCAATAAATAATATGCAACTTCAAAACGCCATGGCGCAACGTTTGGTATCCGTCAGTGATAAAGCGCGGGAAGTCCATAAATTGACAAGCGCGCTGTCGATAACGGCGCCGACGTTGGGGCTGAAAAATATAGTTGCGGTAACTCGGCTGCGGCACACTGCAGCTGCAGATAGGATTTGCAGATTACTTAAATGTATGTACGGTTATTTATTATATATTGTTTAATTATTATTATTTATTACATGTGGCACGCGAGGACTGGGCGCGATGGCATCCTCTTGCTTAGGCCTATGTCCAGCAGTGGATTGATACAGGCTGATAACGTTTAATTTATTTGTTATACCATTTCACGCTCTTCGTTTTGAAGCGAGACAAATATAAGGCAGTGAAACGATAAGTGTTGATGATTATGGCGTAATTAAATAAATCTTGAGACATTTTAATCATATTTTTTTCAGAAAACACCTTTTTTCTACACCATTATATTGTCGTCTTTTACCGGTGCGCAAACAGCACAAAATGGCACATAAAAATAAAACAAAAGACAACTATTTAATGCTACCTGGCTACGGCAATCCAAATACAAAAATATTCATACCACACATAATTATACAGTTAACGCATACACAATTGGAATACTTATCCTCATAAAGAAAAAATTAAAAAGATAAAAACAAAAGTTTTGATAAATATAGAACAAAAGTAGTTGGTAATCGTTCTATTTCTTTTTACTTCGCTAAAAAAAATACTCAACTCTTTCAAACTCAAACAACTTTTTCAAATTGATTTTAAATAGCAACGCATTTTGGCCCAGTGTATGACAGCAGCGCTGGTATCAATCGCATGAATAATAGCGTAAATTTTCGCTAACGGGCGACTGTCAGGGGATGAAAAATGCAGTCGACATCGCGTTGTGTCAATGCGACTGATTGCAGGATGCGCCGCAAATCGATACTATTTCATTAAGATGTGCATTCGTAATCCTAACTGAGGCAGTTTTACATTGCACTGTCGATGTATTAGCTGTGGATAAAATAAAAATTATATATATCGTAAAATATTAAAAGTTGTAAGAATACGGTTATATGATTTTTGTATACAGTTATTAGAATCAAGATATCATCCTATATTAAATCTTTAAAATATCAATTATTATCATGACTAACGTTTCATCAACGGATTATTAGAATAGTTGTGTATAATAATTAAAGTCATAGTAAACCTAATTTAGAAGTGTTAAAATCTTAATTTATAAATGTTCCTTTTTTAACTTTACTTACTGCGGCCAATACTAATCAAGCCATAATGAAGTATTAAACTTGACAGCTGGTATAGCAGGCCAGTAGGTCTTAATAGTACTTAATCAACAACTTATATTTTACTACATTGCAAAGGTTCTTTTAATTAAGCTTTCCTGGGCTGAGTGTAGCTGTGCTTCCTAGAGCGCGGTAAGCAGTATGACCCATTTGCTGGCCTCTGCTAGAGGCCTTCTTGACGGTTTAAGAACTAACGTTGCCTGGTATTATATGCCTTGCGTTGTTATTATAGTACCACGCAAGGCCCTTACAGGGTAAGCAAAGCAACGAGTACCGAATTTCTCCAACCTTATCCTTATCCATCGGTGCGATACTAAGTTATAGCCGTATTATGCAGTAAATACGCCTATAATATCAGATATAGGTATCAGAAAGCTAAAGAACAACCTTGCCGTAAAGTACAAACAAATAAGAACTCTTGATAAAATTCGATTAAGATAACTTAAAAGCTTCGTTACGCAAGAGTTATCAAAACTCGTACAAAAAGTTTATTCTGGGCATGATATAGCGTTGGTCAGTAATGCCATAACATTGCATGAATAACGGTGTAATTTATTGTCGAATACGATTGCCCTAACGGGGAGGGTGTCAGAGGGATGAAAAATTGCGTCGCGACAAGTGCACGGATGCCGACATGACTGAATACCAGTAATAGTTATGAAATAAACAAAAATGCTGTATTCCAATTATGTAAAAAAGGAAAAACATGGACTCAAAATATTCAATTTGTTACTTGGCATTACGGCACATATAAGCTTGATATAATAGGAACTAGAAAAAGTCATTATGCGTTAATTTTGATTTACTTAGATCTTAACACATTTTCGCATTTTTATTATATTAGCAATTCACTTTATCTCACGGATACCAATTATTAGAGACGTACTTGTATATTATATTAAATATTTTATTATTTGACTCAAGTATTAATTATACTGTTTATTACTCATTTTAATGTAACAGTCATGGGGATGTTTTATTACTACTTTATATATTGTACTAATACAACCAAACGTACGTGTCTGAACAAACTAGACAATTCCCGCCTTTTTACACATTCATTCTCAAACTCATAAAGTTGTAAGTTCTCAAATTTTCCTCCCAACAATGAAATTTTCACAACGAAATGTTGCTGTAAATTTTACTGCCGCAGAAGTATAGCATGGATTGTGCCATTCGGTCTCTACTTTACTTCTACGTTACTTTAACTTTAATTTCATCTCAGCGGAGCTTAAACGCCGTTCAGACTAACAGTGAATGCACATTTAGCCCGCATGCAAATGGCTTAGCGTTCAGACAGCTCGTAAATACATCCGGTTTCGCAATTACCTGGTAAGCGGTGTTTACAGGATCTACACTTAGCCCTCATAGGGAGAAGTGGCATTCAGTGGAAGTGGACTAAAATAAATAATAATTTTTTTTTAGGACATTTCCTCATATGGCATCTTTTCCTAAAACAGGCTAGACGAGACTCTTTGTTGTGGCTGATTGATGGCTTAATAATCTATATATACACAAATCATTACATAATTAGGTATTTTTCTTCCTTTTGTACAGACGGATAGTCTTTCGCTCGTCACACTAACTTTAGTACTGGATGGGAATCAAACTCACGCCCCAAGCTCAACGATTAGATTCATTAACTCAGGACCAACGGCCCAGTCAAATAGTTCTATTCTCGTCGAGTTGCTATAATCAAGGCTACAAACGATCAGCCGCGCGCCGGTCGCTGGCAATGAATTACCGAGTCATTGCTTGCTTGCAGAATCTACTCGGTCCGCGTCGTATCCGTAAGTAACGAGGTTAGCTCTCCCCGAAGCTTTCCCGTGTCGTGACTCCCGGCGCCTTCGGGAACGTTCATGGGCGAATTATCTTCTAAAATGAACGATATAAATTATCCCGGCTATAACGGCTTTTATTGCCTCGAACTGGCAATGTAAAGTTTTACATCCCGTTTAACTCGTTCACGTCCGGTGATAGGCATAGGCAGACAACACCGAGTGTCAAATATATCTGTCCTTATAGATCTAACCTGTTTCTAGTGCATTCATCATGGATACATACAATTGCCGTAATAATATGATAACAATGATTTATTCATTCCAAATCAATGAATAATATTATTGCGTTTTATTTTCACCAAAAGTTTTACGGTAATAGTGAATCGGCCAAGAAATCGTAAAGCAGGCTGTAAGAGAGTGAGAGCATTTTTATAGACAGTCTTATGACTTTATCCACACTATTTCATCTATTAATGGTAAAGTAGACGAGGGGAGACCGCGGGAGGTATCGCAAAAATACATGTGTTAATTTCACATGCGCTGGAAACTCTGTGGTGGTATGACACCATAATGGTGGTATTGTCTAATTTTATCAATCACTTGTTATAATTCTTCACTATTAAAGCATTACAAGCGTGTAAACCAATGATCATAGTCAAGTTATAACTAAAACATTGAAACAATTTTTCCTACATTTTTAATTCAAGTACTTTTTTGTATATTATTTTGGAGGTACGAGAAGTAACCATAAAAATATTTCTCTAACATTTCTCATCTATGTTTAGACATTCACATCAAAACACACTTAAAATAGATATAAATACATAAAATGAATCCCGCTTGTATTACCCTGAAGGGGTCGACAGAGGAGTGTAGTACTCTTAGTTTTCATCTGTTATACAAGCTAAGTATATTACAATATCAGAATCATGAATCATACAGTGGTATATTGACGGAATAGGACAGCAGAAAGCTAGTGGATATATATTTTAGTATAAGACTGGTCGATACGACTTCAAGTACGAAAGTGCTATTTTTGATAGTGTCTTCTAAAAGCTCGTGGGCGGATGATTGGATACCTTTGCGATCGAATCCATACAAAAATGATATTTTGCAAATACCACAAATATGTGTTTTTTTCAGTGTGGGTGCTGCGAATAAATTGCAATGGAATCGCATATTTCTACTTCATCTATAATCAATTGGGACTCGCGCGCCAATGTCCATACATAACCGTATCTGTAAGCTCCCTTTGATTGAGGGTATACCTTAATACATTTACAGTTATTATTAATTGGCTGGTAAAATTTTAATATAACACAATTAAGAGGAAAATATTGGAAGGTTTATTGAATTATGAGTACTTTAGGCTTTTCCTTTTTAATAAAGCAAATTACTGATGGAATGCTTGTGAAATTGCTATTTACATATGTCATGCTAACTACATAGCTTTCTCTAGTATGGCCTCTACAGATTCTCTATATTATGCATTAGTCTATGGTTTCCACTTACAAACTTTTACTAAGTAGTCTATGGTTGTATAAAATATCTGAAACTATAGTAACTCTCTTTTACTACAATACCTCATGTTTAGGTATTCTCATTTTGAATATATTCGTCCAAATTAATTCTGTAACTGGTGTTGGTAGACTGTTGAAGTAATAAAAATGTATACACTTATTATACTGCAATTAAATGACTGGACAAACATGATTTATGTAACAAAATTTATTTGACATAAATTATTATTATTAATAATTAATTCAGTGATACCAAAGGCGCTCGTTAGTTCGAAAAAGTTTCATTTACGTCCCTTTATGTTTGCAGTGCGGAGAGCAATTTACGACTGACATTATACAAAAAACAAAGATGTACTGAGAACGATCCCTCGACGAACTTGAAATGCGATTTTTCTCCCAATACCGAGTCAATCCGAAGCTATTTCGTAATGCATGTGCTCCAGTTTCCAGGTGTTGAATTATCTGTTGGCCGATAGAGTGCCGCTGACGGAGAGTGATAGAGATTCTTGGAGGTCACGAAGAAAAGGAACTACTCGTATTTCAAGAAAGAGAAAATGCTGACTAAGGATCTGCGAGATCACGACTTAAAGATGCTAACACTTTGAGGAATATGCGATGCGAGAACTCTTTTATCATTTTGTTATACGAAAAATGTATCATATTTCGGTTACACTTAATATTGCAATAATAATATACTTAAATAAAGAATAGGGTCAGGGAACAGTAACAGTTTTTAAATGGTTTGAGTACAGGTAGAAAATGTACGAATTATCCATTATTAAGCAGGAATTATATCTTCTATTAGCGTGTCTACAAAAAGTTTTTAAAATAAAACACAAATTATATCAGGAAAGTAAATAAAATTAAACCTATTCTTCTTACCCTATCATCTATTGAGATGTCTGGCTAAAATAGATATTTTTTAAGAATATCGAGTTTTTACTTTATTGACTCCATAATAAGCCGCTTGTAACCCGAATTCTCTTCCGGAAACCGATAGACTTTCCCCTTTTGCGTTTCACAAGACGTAATAACTTTACGTAATTAAGCAGTTCTCGCGAGACAATTAGTTTTAAGTAGTGTAATAAGTATAGGTTATTAAACAACTTCTATACTCGTTATATTAGTACTCGACCGGAACTGCCTTCCGGCTATTATCATGTAACTTGGTCGTTATCATTAAAGAGAGTATTTGAAATGGTAATGTTTGTAACGCTCCATACTAGGATAGCTATGTCGTAATAAAATGCGCGAAACAAAAACACATTCATAACGGAAAACAAAAATAGTCGTCTAGACTTCTGTTCGGCTGATATTAAACCCTCTGTAATAAACGGTCGATATTCTACTTCGCCCTTTACATATTACGGGGATTCGTGTTTCGATAAGCATTGCAGCTGCAGGTATGTAACTCAGAAAACCTTTAAAAATAGTTCATGTTATACCATTTTGTAATTCATCAAAAAGTTTTAAAATTATATGAACTCAAAAATTTCAAAGAATTATTAGTATATATGTATGTTATTTGAAAAATATATGACTGATGATCAGTGGTGTGCAAGGGTTAATAAAAATCATTGTAGTCAAGCAAGTATCTACATGAACAGACTTAGGATAATTGTGGTATGTATTAAGAGAATTTTTTCAAAGGCATGTCCCGTTTCAGAGAGCGTGTTAAGAAATGTATAAACTGTTAACCCTGGTTAGACCGTCCATTGAACTAGTTGGGCGGTAGTGTTAATGAGAAAATCCAATGTTACTTTAAAGTTAATTTCAATCGTTCACGGGATGCACAAGTTAAATATATCACGAATCCAATTTATTTACGTTCTCATAGACAAGCTATCTGTATCTCGTCTGCGCAAACGTAAATTCATTAAAAACTTAGACCATACTCATACTAAGAGAAGGCTCGTATCCAACAGTGGAGCTATGAGTGTCGAAGAAGAAGAGGAAGATGGTGATGATGATAATGATAATGATGTTGTTGATAATAACAATGATTATGATGTTGAACAAAAGAGAATAATTAAAGAAATGGATTTTGATTTTACCTCATATAAAATATTAAAAATACAAAGTATAGTATCACCACCCAAAAATGGAACTCTTTTGGCATTGGCCGCTTGAAACTATCGAGCTGGGTCTGCGTTGAAGTGTTTGAGCAGCGACTGAAAACTCATCGATCGGTCGAATGGAGCGTTATCCTTTTTTATGTATTTAACCTAGCAAATAGATAGATGGACTATCTGATGGTGAGTGGTTACTGTGAACTAGGAACATTTGCAATACCCGAGAAGTGGCCAATGCGTTGCGAGTTATGGAGGAATCACTTTTCCTCTTACTTCACCAACTCCGGGTTATAGTAGTCCGGGTAAACGTCAAAGTAAACAAATTGAAAGCGTATTACTCAGAAGCCGAGCTTGCAGTCGTGATGGTGAGCAGTTGCTCAATAATCGAAACCCAACTATGGAAATTCAGTTAACTGTCCCGTCACGACGCTGCTGTCCGAACCTCGAAAATGTTCAGCTTTTAGACATAATGACATAATCAGTGACTATAAAAACGTAGGCGTCCCGAAGGTTACATTACGACAAGATCGTGAGAGTTTCGAATAATAGGTTTGCATATTTGGTATGAAATTACAATTAGCCATTGCGTAATTATTACAATAATTTTATATCGCAAAGAGAAATATGTCTCAAAAAAATTCTAGTTTCATTTCGTATTTCAATAATGAGTGGCGCATTTGTTTTGTGGTTAGTGGAGTCCGTCTGCTAAGCTGGGGATCATGGTTCCATTCCCTGTGCAAATATTTGCATTTGTGGTAAAAGTATTTGTTCTGTGCCGCTTGCTATCAGATAGCCTTGTGTGTATATGTAATATGATATTACCTAACATATATTATAATGTCGAAAAACAATTATGTTTTAAACAGAGTGATGTAAAATAAAAAACTCATATGCAGCAGTTTGACCGGAAGTAGATACTAAAGACACATGTACATCCGGCGTATAATACATATTTCTTAGTTACCATATTCAAACATGTTGCTAGAATCGCATAGGTTGGTAAGGCTCACTCACCAATCCCACTATGACGGCCGTATGTTTTCCATTATACTTTAAGCGTCTACTTATCACTTATCTTATCGTCGAAAATGTTCATAGCTCGATCTCTTTCCGTGTGCACGTTTAAAAAAGCCATAGCGTGTAATTTATTTGTAGAACTGCCACGATAAGTATGACAAAGTGCCATTCCGTCGTCCTCTCCAACGGCTACGTTTATCCGAGTCACTTACATAACACTTAAGTGTTACGGTATTCCACTTTATGGTCATATCCATCTTTCTACACCTTCTTATGAAAATTCGAACGTAAACAAAGATCTTGGCATTCGGAATCTTAAGAATTCTAAATATTAATTCCTTAAAAATGTCGTACGACACAAAGTATGGAGCAAGTTTTACCGTGAGTAACGATTTCTAGGTCAGGAAAATAAACAGGTAGATCCTTGCAGTCCTTTTCTGTGCAGCAAGTAGTCGGAAGACATTATAACAAATGCCTCAATCCACAGCAAGACAGCAGGTCGTCGGAGGAAATAGGGAGAATGCAAAAATGTGTCTGCAATTCCGACAAATGGCATAAGGAACATTGTAGGATTTTGACCGATTAGAAATCTGACCAGTTGTTTATTACTCCGTCGAAGAAAGGTATACATGATGAAGTTTCCCACGTTAAAAAATGCCATTGCAATAATAGCGTATGCTTTAATGTGTTCACAAGCGAATATTACACACGTTGTCACGTAACTGAAGCGGTTACCGCGGCATGCAATTTAGCTATTAGCTTTTTGATAGCGCGGCCATTGTGATGTTCGTGTCATCACTGTGTAGGGTTTTGCGAAACTTAAATATTGTAACACTCTCATAGTTACAGCTTATTGGGAATTAAAAGCATTTAAATATTATATTATAGGAGGAGTTAGTTGTATTTAATAAAATGCTAGTTTTTATATTTGGAAACTTAACAAAAGGATTTGGTTTCATATGTTATTATTTGCTTTATGCATAACTAGAATTCAGATACCTAATTGCAGTTTCTTTATATTATGAAATATTAACATAACAATTGAATATTTCAAAGCGTGTTCGTATTAATCAATCAAACAACTTACAGCAGCAAATCTATATAAATATATTCCTTAGTGGTATTATTCTTGGATGAGTTACATTCGGCAAATAGAAGAACGTTTATATACTTCATTCTCAATAAATATGTAATGCTAAATATATTTTTACTATTAGAAAAATAGTAAGTCTGTCATTTTTTTAATATAAAATAACATAATGTCAACGGTTGTTGTGTTGACTCACGAGATCTTATAACAATGTGTAGTTCTTTCAATTCGTTTTCAACAAAAATAAGATCATATCCTTAAATAAGATCATACGCAAAGTAAGTTTACAAATAGGAGATATTCTACGCGAAAAATGCTTAGATGGCTCGCGAATCCTAAAATTTTCAAGAGCTAGAAGAGTTGTATACAAATCAATGTTCGAAAATATTAAGTATTTCCACTTGGAATACCAAAACGAAGGTAATAAATCGCCGTCAGCGGCTAACGGCTACAGCAGCAGGTCAGGCCTGCGCTGAGTCAATCGCAATTTGTCCACCCACTAGTACTTATGTGCCCACGTTTCGCAATTGAGCTGATTGTTTAGTTGTTTCTGCTCGCCTTTAATCAACATAAATTATTCGTGTCTCCTTCAATTCAGCCATCTTTCCAGTTTATACCAATGATAAAGTCTTACTTGAGAACTGTTCGATATAGACCGATTGAGCAATCCAGCGATATCACAGTTGAGTAAGTTCATGAATATTAAAAAACCTACTGCTGGACCTTTGTGAGAATTGACGTTAAAGTGAAATTTCTATTTATAACATAGTAAAATCTTACATTAATTTGTCCATCCATTCATTGATTTATTTAATCATTCACTCGTTTAGTTAGTCATTCATTCGTTCAATAATTCACTTAACAATTTAGTTAAGAAGAATCTATATGGATAGAAATCAACGCCGAATTTTCATTGTTATTTCGCTTCTCTTAAATAAAATTTCACGATCAGTTACCTTCTGAATAATTCACAATTTCCTCGCACAGTCACCACGATGTGGAATGTAAATGTTGTTTTGATTTAGTTATGAATGACGTCACGAGCGGCGAACGCAGCTGTCCGATGCACATTTTAATGTTATATTCATGTACAACTACTCGTAGATAAAGTGGCGAATGTTTAAGAACAGTTAAATAATAATACGAGTATACTTACTATATATTTACGAAATATGCCTACACCGTTTTTTTGTTTACAAGAACTTGATAAAATGTTAAACTGTCAATTAACCGCCAACCGTCAATATTTCGATAATTCACAATTTAAAAAAATATCGAAACTAAATAATTACGAAATTATTATTTTATGTCGCTTGATAGATATTTTAAATAATTCGTGAGCATAAAATAATTGAGTGCTATCTATCTGGAGCCTACAGTAGAATAGGCTCCTAACGTATATTCAGGAAAGGATACGGTCCTATCTACACCCATTCAATTTATTGCCGACCTCCACCGTATCGTTTGTATCGTCGCTTGTACAAATTACTCTGGAGTATGGTTACATTAAAGAAAGATATACAGAGAATCTTTCTTTAGAGTTAGGAAAGTACCTATAAATAAAATGTTAATAGGCGTTGTTGGTCATTAACACTAAGTGGCCTGTCTGGGTGTCTGTTTACTAGGTTACTATTAAATTTGAATGTAAACATAACTTCACACCTGTCTTCCCCGAAGAGGTAGGCAGAGGAATGCAGAACACTACCATGTTTCACCGGTTACGTTTACGTTGCACTATAGAATAGGTGGTGAGTCTATTGCCATGCATCGGGCACATATCCAGACTACGAATCACTACTAGAAAATCTAAATTAGAATTTTTTTGTAGTATTCGACCCGGGAATCGAACTCGGGACCTCCCCCGATCGGCAGTCGCACTTGCAACCAACACGACCACCGAGGCAGTCGATTATTAAATTTCCGAACTATTAAATTTATATGTAAGAAAATAATAATAATACATTTGAACATTCAAATAAGCTCCAAGAGAGGCTATTTTATGGTTATGTACCGACTGATAAATTGACACCAAACAAATACCTTCGCTCATCACACAAATATTTGTTCTAGGTGACAAGCGCAGCCACGACCATCTCATCAATTATATTAACTAACCATTAGACTAAGGGGGCGGTCAAAAAGTACATGTAACCAAACGTTAGATAGTTGCAAAGATATGACCCTCCGTCGCTAACAAAATCGCGCATTAACTCCGTTGCGACAAATTTCTTGCGGAGATAACGGGTGTCTTAAGTGGGTAACCAGCTAACCATAATGTGCTCATGCCATTATTTATGCTAAACGAGATATTCATTTGCATAATGGTCTTTAAGCAAGCGCAACAATGGTCGCTTTTGCAGCGGGCCCAGGACTCGGCCGCGCGCCATAAGTTTCACTTGATATTATGGGACTTGATAAACTTCAAGGGTTGAAGGGTTTGGTATTTAATTCTATATATTGACAATATTAAAATATCAATCTCAGTTTGTGCTATGAAACGAGAAATTCCTCTAGCTTCTGTGTTTAATTTAAAAATTCTAATTACACAAATACGCGTGTTATGTTTATATATTGCTTTATTTCAGTTGCCTTCGCTTTTAACCTTTCATTTTCCTGCTTCAAATAGTCACATTATGCGAATAAAATCTCCTATGGAATCAGAATCCCCGATATTCGATTTTATCTATTTGTTACTTTGTCCGTTGTTAACATAAGTAGTCAAACGTGGAGTGTAATAGTCTCATTTGCTTACCCCTTCGGTGATTACAAGCGTGATGTTACATTAGTCTTATCTTGGAATGTCCCTGCTCTATGAGGAAAATAATGGAAACATCAAGTATACAGCTGTCGCGGTTGGTTAGCTTTGAATAGCCGAACTGTCCGCTACTATTCTCTCCGTTTTACAAAGACTTTATCCCAACATTACTGGCGATATCGCCACAAAACAAACTTGCGACTTTAGTTAGTGTGCTTTATTAAATACTTATATATGTGTTAAGTTCGTCAGGTCTATTGGGGTAGCCATATTCGATACTCGGTTCTCTCTGCCTGTGATATAAGGGGACAGGTGAAACGGTGTAATAATAAAACTTTTTTACCTTTTAATTTATTTTTGACGTTAAGTTTTTTACGGATTTTTCAATCTGTCAATATTCTTCTAGTGTAACCGAGTTAACATTAACAATAAGGGGGATGGATTGAGAAGTTTATTGTCTTTCAACAAATGAAGTACAGTATGTACTATACATTATTCAAAGCTTGTTATATATCAATAGCACAGTAGATACTTTATGAACTCGTATACATAAAAAAGTAGGTTAATACAAAAAGTAGAGCTAACAAATTTAATAGAATAATACAATACACGAGTAATATTGTCTAGAACTCACTGTTGTCTAGAACATATTTCAATATCCAGATAATGCTTTTACGTAGATGTAATTAAAATAATGTGAAAACGAAAAAGAATATATTTCAGTATAAATGGCTCGAACAAAGCTCATTTCTCCGAAACGAGGTCTATTAATTTTACTTGGAAATTTCATCGTAATAACAATAATTTCATTGTCTGGAGAACTACCGAATTGAACTGTTCCATTTGCGTCAACATTCGTTGATACTGTCTATAAATTTCTGTATTTCTTATTTCTTAAATATATACTGTATTTCATAAATATACTTGCTTTTTTAATATTCGCAAAAAACTTAAGACTAATTTGAATATATTGGCAGTAAAACTATTAGGTTTCAAAATACTCGTATAAGAACCAAATCTTTTAGATGTCAAACTTACGTAAGCAGAAGGTCACAGTTCATTAATTACTTTCGATTATACGAAAGTAACATTTAAAAATGTATGTAGTTAAGTACAAATCCACAACGATATTAATCGTATAAGAATATATAATATCATATACCTACACAAACAATTTATAAGAGCAGAAAAATACGCCTCGCTCGCTATATTGTTTCGACTAGAACTATCTTTACAAAAGAGAGGGAAAGTGTGACAAGACGATTTAGTGATAATAGTGATCCTAAGATCGTAATAAATACCGATTTAAGTTCATACGATGAGCTTACAATTTCTATTTCATTGCTTACATCGGTGAAAGAGTCAGGTACTCTGATGATATTGGAACAATTTCTTGCAAGGAGCTTTAGCGTATCAGCAAACCACAAATTTATTCGACATAAAACTAAGCAAGACTTGCTGTTTCGGCCAATCGCTAAAATTAAAGAGACAAATGAATACGTAGAAATTTAAAATGAACTATTTAGTACAATGGTATATAGGAATATTTTTAAATAATGCCCTAAATTTAAGTCCATACTCATTTTATATACAGAAGACTTCTATGTATTTAAAATGTGATTAAAATGTTTTTAAATAATTGCCATTTTCCTGATAATGCTTAGAAGAAATAACACCTTTCAAGTGGACTCACTACCGCGACTTCTTTGTTCGTGGTCACGCAACCGCACGGCTGGGGTCTTCGAAATATTAAAGATATTCAGCATAGTAGTAATTTTGTATAGCATTGATTTGTTACTATTATTACACCGCATGACTCGTCAGTTCGTGCGACCTCTATGAACATCTCAATCAAGCGGGCACCGTGTTAAGATTTGTCAATAGGGCTGTCACTTTTTAAAAACAAAATATTGGGTAGTCAAAGTTTTCTGTGTATAAGATTTTGTACGCACAAAACTTATTGCGAGTGTGTATATAATGTGTCGAAAATTTAAGAGAATATATTCAGTTTTTAAAAATGTTAATGATAGTGTATTCCCACGAAAACAGACGTATCTGTTAAACGCAAACTCCCAATAGGTATAATACATTCTACATATAACTACATGATATTAATAATAATTCTTGCCCAAATGGTTTGCTGTCATTATTATTTGTTAACCCTGTAAATCCGACGTTTCTACATGTATGATTGAGGGCACAGATGCAAAAGAACATCATTTGCGCATTGAATAACATTAACAAGCTTACTCTTTACCGCGACTGACACTGGCAACTTATAAATATGTTTACACTGGCTGAGAACTGCATTGTGATGTAACACACTGACCTTTGAAATCAGTTAAAAAGTTGTTAAAAATCAATTATGAATCTTTTAGTATCGTACAACACTTGGATATTATTTGAAATCGCCTAATTTACATGTAGGCGATTTTAATTTTAATATACTAGAACCAATTTTTCCTTTTGTTAATGTTGAATGTAATATTGAAATTATTTTTTAAAAATTGAAATGGATATGAAATTTTTTTTTTTATCATAGTAATATATTTATGACGTAGCATCTGATATTAATTTTTTCTTTCTGTGTAACTCTGTAATTGTATTGACAGTTAACATTTTCAATTCCAATTAATTTTTTGTCTAAATGAATATACGTTTTTTAAAGTCTTATATATATAATAATATATATTTGTCTTATATATATAATAATATATATTTGTTGATGTAGTAATAATTGACATTAATTGAGCAAGTGACTGTTAATGAAATAACACATGGAAAATATTGGAATATTTTACCTATAGGATCCTGTGCCCACTTCTCCGGGAATTACAGGCGTAATGTTTTCGGTTTTTTTTAAATTTAG
>DWEC01000319.1:0-18288 GCA_018245735.1 Microceris miodesmiata
CGTCCACTGCTGGACATAGGCCTCTCCAATAGCACGCCACTGAGCTCGATCTTCAGCTCTTCGCATCCAACCACTATGGAACGCCATATTACTTATGGAATATATAGAGAGCAGCGAGTACCAAATATCTCTGTCCTTACAAACCTAACGCTAGTTTCAGGGACTTCAATATTAATAATCTAATGAATACAAAGACGTTTTATGGGTAATAAAACTTAGAATAGATTTAAATAGGGATGCACTAATATTCTAAAGTCTCCATCCGAAAATGTTTATGAGCCTATAGCAACAAGATGCAAATGTTAAGATGTAAATAAAAAATGGCCGTCCGATTTGAAATTCAGCGGATTGATTAACCGTCCGGCATTACCATAGCAGGACGACGGAAAAGAAACGAGCGAGCCTTATTTCTTAAAACATACAAACAATTGGACGATGCACAAAAAAGTCTGTGATCAGACCTGAACGTATACAATGACAGTTGCATACTGAATCAATCACAAAAAACGGAATGCCAACAAAAACAACAATTAAAACACAGCCTCGGCCGCCTTAAGAAATTTTTAGAATACGTTGGCGAAGCCACCATTTTGTTTTTTCACTATTCTAAGGTCCTACACGTGTCTCCGCTTGTCGTCTTTATTGGTTTAGTCCAATTAATGGCGTCTAATATCGTTAATTCTTGGAACGGGTTCAGTCGTAATAAATTACGAATTTATTCTACGACGGTTTTATGGAAAAGAGACGGTTGGAGTATTTTAAATAGTTATTAAATAATGTACGTGGCCGGAATTTCTAATTTAATGTTAATAAATGACAAAGAGGTGAAAGCTTTTAATTTTATAATTTAAATGATGTATGATTCAAGATTTTCGTTATTATCAGTTACAACATATACAATAATTACATTAATTGCCAAAATATTACAACATTTAAATTTTATTATATGTTTAATACAACTGTTCAGAGATCTTAAAGATCTATTTTAGAGCATAACATCTGTTAATTTTAATTTAACTTCTTTGACAACTCAGTATCAACGTAATTTGTTTTAATAGTTTCTGATTTGTGATAACAAAAAAGAGATAAAGATATTTAACATTTTTTAAATGTAATATGTCCATAGAGACTTTTATTGAGCATCATTGAACTAGATAGCTGCGTACTATTTTTATGGTTCATGAGTAATGGTTTGTACCAACAACGGGTAGACACTATTAAGATTATATTTTAAGTCGAAGTTATTAGGAATGGGGTTTCGTGGGCCACCGTAATGGCGGTTTTCATGTCGATGCTGATCAATCAGTCCATCGGCGCTATTATCATTCGTCCCATTTGCGAATGTTCGATCGATATGAACTATAAATGAAGGACCCGCGTTCCATACTTCGAACTTATAAGAATTTGGATACGGTATTGCATTAATTTAAGAAATAAGGCTCATCATACGACACAGTTGATGAAAAACAGTAGGATATAGTACGTATCTATATAAAAATGTGCATATCTGTATAAAATAATTATCAACATTAATAATGTGGTACTGAGGGATACATTTTATTATATGGTCCTAAATGTTACTTTAGTATATATTTTTTTGTATAACCACGCCAGGTTCGTCAAGCAATGGATTTGTTTATATTTTTGTTACAGATTATTGTATGTTTATGTTATTGGTGTAGTCTAGTTGTCATTGATCCTATTTGGTCCTATTCGATCTTGTTTGTAGAATATCGATACATAGTGACCGATTGATATTGCGCGCGCTTGCATTCTATGTAAAATATGAAAGTCTTGCTTCTGCGCTCATGAGATCAGTGTAGACGTTGCCACGGATGTGGCATTTTGATAGGAATGAGAAAGAAGGAAACAATTATGATTACTATTATAGCATCACGATAGGTCCCTTATGGGGTAGACAGAGAGCATCTACTGCCAAATATTTACAAACTTTAGGTGTTCTAAATTCTCCACTTTCATTAGACGCGCACGTAAGTAATAAACCAGTACGAGTAGGTATGTACGTATCTCTTTATTATGTACCTAATTGTTTATTTGAATCATATTTGAAATGTTATTATTTAATTTCGAAACTACTGAAATATAAACATAAAATTGTACACTCTTTATAAAGTTCGACTAAAATAAAAATGATGTTAATTTTAAAAATTATACAGCCTGCGACGCCATTTCGGATTCCGTTTACATATTTTAAATATATAAATGAAGCACATAATGTATGCAGACAAAAAGCTTTCAAGTTTTTAATATATCATACCTGTATACTTTTAATAAATTAAAAAATAATTTACAATATAACATGAATATTCTGAAACAACTCCACACACGGTCATCTTATACCAAACAATCATACATAAGTATCCGTTTATTTAGTAGCACAAAAATAAGTAGATACTTCGTTGTATTTCCAATGTCGTATCCAATTGTAAACACACGGTTGTATATTCGCAGATCGCTCATATTGGTCGTGCAGATATAAAGCAGGTCCGCTATCCTGATTGAGTTATGGTCGCCCTACAGCTGATTAATGCGACGTCCCGCACTGACGCGCCATTGTCCGCGCGATCTGCATCCAATGAGGGCATCCGAGCGGTCAACAATGTGTACCATCAGCATTTGTCCCCATACATTGTGTGTCTTTTGCTCTCGAATACATTATACATACTATGCATTTTTGTTCTTAGAGCTAATGAAAACCATTTCGATTGGACTGTGCAGAGAGGCAGGATTGGTTACATTTCTATTAAATTTTTAAAGTTACGAATGTATCTTTTTTTTCAATTTTATTCTGTAACCTTTGCAATAAGACCCAATTAGAACTATATTTGGTAATGAAAATGTTGCAAGCGATAAAATTAAAATATTAACGACGTATTGAAGTATTCTTAGAATTTTATATTTGTTCAGAAACTGTACGAAAATAATTTTTATTTTAATGGTTGTAAAAGGAATCGTAGATTCAGTCAGTCACTTGTATATTGAGTACAAAAAACCGAAAGAAATTTTCCAAGACTCATCACACGTTTTTATCAGATAAATTGAAGCTGAATTATGACCAGAGCGAATCAATAAAACAGGTTAGTGTCGCCCAAGTAGGGCGACGTTTTCCTTAAACAGACGAAAACAAATGAATTTTCAAAGGGCAGAAGTATAAAACGATAAGAGGATTAGGTGGTACGGAGATGACATTGGAAATTAAGGCTGTTTTCTTTTGTAATTTCCCCATGTCGCCCACTGGCGGACGTTAAAAATGTATGTTTCGCCCCTCGCGATCGGGCAGGGTGGCTGCGCGGGGAATTTCAGTACATCATTGTGTCACGCGGTTTTAACTCTAAGGAAATGGTCTTGTGAAATATCTGATCAGTGTACAGATGTACACAGTGCGCAGTTGTACACCATGTACAGTCGTACACAGTGTGCAGTTGTACACAGTGTACAGAGCATAACTGTGTACAGTGTATAGAACTGTGTACAGTGTATAGAACTGTTTACAGTATATAAGTCTGTGTACAGTTGCAAAAATACATTAAAAATAGCAATTGGATGTAATGCTTTCATTGTTATCATTCATATAATTTATTAATTGAAAGGTAAAAAAGAACTGAATTTACGTGTGTATTATTTTTTATTTAGTTTTTTTTTGTTTGCTTATAACTAGGTAACTATACAGAGAGCGTGTAAGAAGAGTTACGAGCTTTACTAAAAGCACAGTTAATGCCAGTGTAGTCGTGCATTGTGAAGAGTATTTCTATGGTTACCGTCTCCTTGTCCCATCTCCTCAGATATCGTACCTGAAGTGATGTAAGTAATTCTCGCCAACACTCACCGGAAGTTAGGTACATAAAATTCAGTAGATATCTTTTGACGTATACCGTATAATTAAATGTACCTATTACAAAATCATTTGTACAGTTACGCTCATATTTTGATTTTAATAAGTAATACCTATGTACCAGGGAGGTGATAAAAATGATTGCTGATGTCGATACTGATAATCATGATGATGGTGAAAATACATAGGTAGGTTTGCACTACATTTGGATTGCATTAATGTCAATCAAAACCACTGTAGGCGATGTCGTTCACTAAACAATATAAACGCGCGGGCCTCGGCAATGCAATAAAAAGTTAAACAAGATATTAAACGTTTAAATACCGACATTACTTAGTTGCGGTTTTGCCACTCGAGAATCGCATGCCGAAATATCTGGCGACGCGTTCCTCCAGACGCGCGGGTAATTAAACGGACGCGCGGGTAAAAAGTCGCGCGACCGACCGCGAGCGCTCGACAATCGCGCTTTTTGTTCGTCGAAAAGCTGCGACAAGATCGCCGCCGCAATAAATTAAACCGAGTGGCCGCGACACCGCTCGCTGACTCGCTCGATGCGAATTAAATAAAAACATTAAAGATTGTTCGCAAATAATCGGCGGGATCCGAAAGCTATATCAACCGATTCGGTAACGGTCGCGATTCAATACTAGCATACAGACGTTTTATTCAAAGTATTTCCTTGCACATAATGAATGATAAATATAGTGAAAATTATTTGCCTTATTATATGAATTAGTTGCGAATAAACTGAGCAAGTGACAAAATCTGTGATATATTATTTCTTTCTTTTCTACCCTAAGTGTAACATATTATATTAAATCTGTATGCTAAGTTTAAATCTCTTTTGTTATTGTTATCATGACGCTAGCTCTCTTAATGGGTAGGCAGAAAACACCGAGTAACAAATGGGTATCTCTGTCCTTATAGACGTGATATTTGACAAAACATACTACATTCATAACTAACTTCATACACGTGCACCGCTTTCGAAAACTTGTGTTATAGAAGCAGATTATATTTTTATTCTTAACTATGCGATAATTGACGGTAGGTGATGGTATACAGAAGGTGATCTCTTTAAGCATGCTTCCATCACCTTTACTCGCTAATATCTTTTCAAGAAATCTACGCGTCGATATGACATAGCTAATATGAATACTTCGTCTGCAGCCCTGCATATCTCGATGGGAATTTCTAATACGGTAACACCAGCGGAATATTAAAACCTACTTCCATTGCAATCTCGTTTCATATTGCAACTGTAGAATTCAATAAGTATTTTCCTCTATATAATTCACTAACACCATTTTATACGAATACCTACATATTTCATGTACCTTACCTAAATTATATACACATGTTATAAATAATATACACATAAGCATGGAATTAACGTATATATTGTATTTATGTACTGTAAAGGGTGTTAATAAGTTTCGTGTTCAATATGTACGAAGCCTTTTGGTTTACAAAATGTATAAAGCTTAAGCGGATATAATTTTAAACGAATTTTCTACTATTTTAAATAGTAAGTCTTTATATCCATATGTCTAACAACAAACTACCGCCAAGCAATAGAAGTACACGACAAAAGCTTAGTTCGAACGGAATTAGACGGTAACGTAAATCGAAGGCGCACGTGTCGAGTCTGGTCGGGGCGCGGAATTAGTATTCGAAAATGCAATTTCAGTGCTGTATTTCAGACGGTCGTGTGTGGGGCGGAGGGGGGGCTGAGTACATATTCATCTTGTTAGGTATGCGCCCGGATGCGCCCGCCACGGCAAACACAATAAGAGCCTTCTTGCCTTCTTCCCTACCCCCTTCCACCCTCCCTCGCTCTTATGGAGAACTTATTAGACCTCCGCCCGCCGGGAATCCTTTTTCCTTCGGTAAATATTTGAGGGAGAAATTAAAATTTGACAGCGGACGTTCTTAGAGAAACGGATGGCTGTAGAGTCTATTCTGTATGCCCGTACGTGATACTTGAGGCGTATAATCAAATTTAAGTAGAGTTTGGACAGTTTAGCGGGAGGTTGATGTCGTTTACGTACATGATGTATTTCCGCTGCTCTATTTCATTTATGACTACACTGGATTCATATAGTCTATTATGAGATTTCCTATGGTTAACGAAGGAATTTATTATTTAAATATATATAATTAAATACTCGAACTTCATACATATGTATATTGGCGCTAGGAGTTTAAAAAATGTCGACGTTGTTAAGCTTCACATTTGTAGGAAAATGATTTTTGATTTTTCACATTGTACGTCATTACTACATTAAATAGACATTGATATAAAAATCTAAATCATATGTAGAAGTGCAATAGAAGTGCAAAAGGTTTTGTTGGTAGATTTGAAAGGTTTTCCTTAATGGCAACAGGTTCGCTTTTGTCTACGATTTTATCTAATGGAAAGTTAAACCACTCAAATGTCGAACTAAAAATTAAGTCATCAATTTACGGACTAATTTGGAACCTCATCGAGCTGAAAGACAGAAGCTGCCAATTGGACAAGTGTTCGGTAAACAAAAGTGCGACAGCGAAAGCAACAAACAATAATTCACACGTAAAACCAATGTAGTGAAAAATGGGGAGGCCGGGGACGTGCGCCGCATTCGGCGGGGCGCTGTAACGAATGAGCATGTTTCCTCCGAACACGCACATGGCTATGTAAACGGGAATATAACGAGCGACGCACACTGGTTTAAAAATATATATACATATATCTGCTGCAGTAAATATATGTCATACAGATGTCTAAATATATTTGCTAAAAGGGGTTCCTTTTAGCAATTAGCCTTTTTAACATTTACATACATACAATCGCTATTCACCGTAAGGATTAGACTAAGACAATTTCCACTTGCCATGGTTCAGACAAACTTGTTTCGTCGCAATGTTTTTCGTGGTACGAAAATGATATTGTTGATATTAAGTCTTAAAACATTAAGAGCTTTGATAGATTTAAAATAAATATAGTACTCAGTTAGTGAATAATTCAACAAATAGACAGATTTTAAGACTCGTGACGTCATAACCTGAAGTTGAAGTTATGAAATGTTGTCTTAAAACAAAGTTACAGATATTCATAATATATTCAGCAAGGTTTCAGAAGTAATGAATTTTAGTTAGTTACAATAATCCCAGAGCCCAAGATCGTATGTTCTATTTCGACTCAGAACAGAAATGTCCGTGAACTACGGCTTGTCCTAATTCAAGGGAAAGCAATTAGCTTTAATGCAATGTTATTTCATACTTAATACATATTTAAAGAGAAAACGCGTCCTAAATACATTTTCGCACACGTAATGACGCAACACATCAGCCTACCCACACGAGGGGGTGTACTGGAAGGTAATTACGTTTACATACGGGGTACAAGGGGTAATGTCTTGGCAGTAATTAAAGGAGGGTGGGAGGCTGCGCGGCTGGGCGTGGCTGGCGCATGCGTGCTCTTAATTATCACAGAAACAACGATTCATTGACGCCTTGCCTTCATTAGGGTGTTGGGGCGCCAGTGATGCGATTGGCAAGGTTTGTTTGGTGGGCGGAAAATTTCGCCTTAGGTACTCACTAATTTCAGGCCTCGTCAATGTTTTGGTATATACATGTATTTGTATATAATGTTGACTAATTATATTTTCGTATAGTAACCTGAGACCGTGGGTAACTGATTGTATTTGACATTTATTTGTAAATGTTTTTTGTTTTTTCTTGATCCCATTAAGTGATAGATTAGATTGGAGGTTTGAAAGTCAGTCTTCTATTCTATAGGTTTAAGTTCGATGTATAATATGGAACTCTAATTAAACAAACATAATCGAGTGGGCTTTCAGGTTAATGTAAATATCTTTTGCATTAACTATATAATATAGAAGGAAAATGTCACGAGTAAAGCTGTAGGTATGACTTCTAATTCTCCATGAGGTTGGCCAGGATGTGCGATGAAATTGACTTAGTTAGTCTTAACCATATAGTTAGGCTAGAGCCTTAACTGTTCTCATAATTAGAGACGTGAAAAATGTAGACAAATAGAAATACAAGAAATTACGAGTAAAATTATAGACAATAACTTTATAAACTGATAAACATCAATGAGCTTATTATCATTTCGTAATCAATTTCACTTACAAATAATATGATAATATTTATTATATTTTATACGAATTCAATGCAATCTATTAAAGAAACTTTAGTTGATCAAATGTAAAAATATGATTGATTATTTGAGTAGTGGCTATTCTGAAAAACACAATCCAATTCTTAATCCGCTTCCTCTAACCGAAAGCCTCTGTAAGACTGTTCATTCAGCGTGACACATAAATATTATGTAACAACCACAATTATTCTATACACGAGTGCAAAAACTTTTACGAGTACAATGCTGCACTATTAAAGACGCCTATATCCACTTACATACATTAAAACGAAATGGACTCGAAATAGCAGATAAGGCTCTTTGTGAGCGAAATAAGTCGGGGAGGGAGTAGGCTTCCTATACAAATACAGAAACGCGGAGGAAAATCAGGGTGGCAATAAGTTTCTTTGAATTTATTCTTCCTTATCGATTTTAAGTCTTCGGTGCATGGGTAATTTAGTATACTGAGATTTAAGGTACGTACACAGGATAATTTGGTTTGTTGTAGCTCCGTGCGAATGTGTGTCATTATACAATCTACTCAATATACGATGTAATTAATATTATGTGGTCACCAGGTCGCTTACGGGGTAGGCTGAGAGACATGAAAGGCAGAACGTTAAATATTTTGAACCCGTTTTGACGTAATGCATAACGCTAGTCAGTGTCATCAAAATAACATAATATTTTCAACTGAATATCCAAAAATGCTCTTTCGTATTTCAATTTGGCAACTGATTACCAGATACAAACTAAGGCTTGAATTAATATCGATAATATTTTTAGTATTATTAATTGAATATTAAATAGATTCTAAACCGGATACTAGGTATGTCAGGGAGCATAACTGTACCAAATATATGATTTATTTATTTATTTAAAAACATATTTAATTGGCACTAGGAGCATTCTAGCTGTCTCGTTAAGACCTTAGCATCCACATAATGTTTGTTTTGGCCCAGAACGGTCAAGGCAAGTGTCGACTAGGGCAGGCCTTTGTCCAGCAGTGGGTTTGCAAACATTGAGGAATTATTTGCGACAAAAAATGTGACTAATATATATTCAATAATGCACTTTAGTTACAACGATGCGTACGCAGTAGTAGTATTTAAGTGTAGCCCAAGTGTCCTTGTGAGGAACTCGCCTGTCAAACGGTAGATGCGTGCCAATAAATTCAATTCACGTTTGCCCTCAAACTAAATATAGCCCTTGAAGCCCTGTTGGTATAGCAGAGGAGAAATGTCTAGCGGCATATCTAAATAGTATGATTTAAATAAAAAATCGTAGCACGCGACGAGGTGGCTGTGTTCATGTAAATCGTCTCTTCAAAACCACCTCACGTAGGGCGGAAGGGTGCATATATTTTTGATTTGTTTTTGCCTAACCATTTTTTTCATCTATTCTCCATTCGCTCCTGTAACTTGTGTCTCTAATGATGACGCTTTGAGTTCTGCGCGAACGAAGTGGGTTTTATATGTAGGGTCAAATTAAGTGCGCGCCCAATGTATATTGTTATGCAAAAATCGAAAAGGTGGGGCACGTACATTTCTATGAATGAAAAATTGAAAAAAAAAAATATCTCTACATTAAGTTGCAGGATAGATGTTAATAATTTGTTGAGACTTTTCAATCACTATGTTAAGATTTTGTAGGGTTTTATTATCGCTTTTCATTTCTATAGCTCTTTTTAACATTAGCTTTACTATCTCTTTAGACTATATGGTTAAAGAGCATCAGAGTTAGAGTGCGACTCTACGAATAAGCACTTTCTAGGTAGGCGTGCTACAATGTAGGCTACATCTCGTTTACTGTCAGGTTAGGTTGTATTCAAGCTGTACAAAATTCTGCATAACACAATAACTATAACAAATATCTACATCAAAAATATTTGTCATCATAGCCTTCGATGTGAAATTGACATGGAAATTTTTCTAACCTCAAAACCTTGTTCCATATAAAGGAACGTGTAGTTTCCTAAAACCTACACTCCATTCGGTCAAAGTATTTGGTATTAAACTGACATGCAAATTTTCCCAACCGTCCCATTTTGAACCGAAACTATGTCCCACATAAGGAAACGTGTGGTTTCTCAAGGCCCACACCCCATCCGGGGCCTTCAATCAAGTCCCCAATCCGCCATCTATCTACGTGTCGCGCGCCGCAATCGGAATTATATCCGAACATGTTCCGATCCCAGATATGTATCAGCCTGTAATTTTTCTCAGCCAGCTTAGTATTCACGGCAGGCTGGCCATCCATCCGCCTAAACATACGGGAATAGGTAATACATGCAAAAAAAAAAACACCATTTTCGTCATGCTCTAGATCGAAATCAGTGAAAAGTATTGAAAATCAGGTGCGTTTATACAGAAACTGACGCATATATAATCAACTGATGAATTGGTAAACGAATCATGAATCTATCATGAAGATTATATGGATAGAGTGGCGAATACAGTAGAAGCACGGTAGAGATTTAAGGATATTATTTAGTATTCGGTGTGCCCAGTGTCTATCCCTTAAGAAACTTGGTGTGATTGTACATGCATTACTTTAAAAAAATCTTAGCTATGTTTTGATATCGTAAGCCACGTAGAATCAACATCGAATTATTTTGACATTTTGTTTCGTTTTTGTAAACACAAGTATTTTATATCAATTATTCCCTAAACCCATAATAATTTCAAGTCTACGTGAGTAATTAAGGCAATACTGTAGCATCTTTACAAGGATAACTAACTCTCTTCGATAACTATGTATCATATTCTTCAAATAGATGACCGGAGAGTAATAAATATTAAAACTAAAATATCAGTAATAGGAAATAATTTCTTTGAGTACAAATTTTTATGCGCACTTGTACTTTATATTAAATATCTCACACGGTACTGATTCTACCCCTTTTGCTATGAGTAATAAATACACTATTTATCTAAAATAGATTACCATATGTTTCTGACATTCAATGCCTAATATTTTTATGGGCCTATGTCCAGCAGTGGACTGAGATAGGCTGATGAAGATGATACATATTTTTATGTACGAACATATTTATGGTATATCTCAATTTGAAGTATAAGACTGACCATTTGTAATGTAAAATGGAATTTTCCTCTACCACGATGGCCCATTGCTTATTCTATATCCTAAGATTTACTGTGTAAGCAACAAGTTATAAGCGTTAAATATTTAATATTTTTCTACATACATTGACGTAATACATTCTGTCTCTGTAAATCGTATCCCTGTACCTTAATGTATTCGGAGGGTGACATGCTGTTTAAAAACACTTTCATTTATTCCATGTATAACAGTAAAGCGTTTCATTTTTTATTGAATCCATTAGCCTTTAAAATACATACGTGTCTACGTCTTAGGCAGAACAACGGAAACAGTGAGTAATTTTCCACTCATAAATATATACGACGTGATTGAGCATTATGTTAAGAGCAATATCAAATTGGTTATGAAAGTTAAATATCGGAATTGAGGTTCAGTGATGTATATGTTAAGTGAAAAATCGAGGTGCGAGGGGAAATATATTCCTTTAAGCTGTGTGCAGACTGGCCGTACCGAAGCTAACAGATGGATTTGGCAGGCGTTTGTTGGCCGGAGTGGACGTCAGCGAAACATGTGAATACGTACCTAGAATATGTAGGTTCAGTAATGTATTAACCGCAATATATAATTATCTATACGTAATTATTAGATTCAGCTTTAAGCGTTAATAAAAAGGGGGAAATATATGATTTTGTTTTCGTTTACCAAACCTAAGTACCATAACAATAACTAAAACAATCTCAATCCAACAATGTTTAGCTGCATTGCGCTTTAAATACGGAAACTGTACCTCGATCTTAACAATGAAATTAATTTCATGTTTCCATTCGGATTATTTATGAGTCCGTATAAGCAATAAACGTATATCGATAACATGTATTTGCTTACGGTCGTTAAGACCGTGGATTTATCTAAAAAGAGGAACAAAAATGTCCCGGGTTAACCCTGCTCGACGTCGTAAAAGAACCGATCGGGGCTTTGGCCAGAGCGACAACAAAAATACTTTATTTATATGCTAATGTAATTTATATGACGCTTAATGTCTCATGGCTGGTAACGCACGACTCTCTTCCATTCTTTTAGACGCGGGAGCGGTTTGGGTAAAAACGACTGTATGGTGTTAAAATTAAGGTGCTCTTTACAGTGGGGTGTGTCATGTGTGTCGATACGATTATGAATGCGCGGTAGGAGGTAGCTCCCAGCCCAGCTTCCTTGGAGGCGGTAGGGGGAGGGTGGTTCGCGGGAGAATCAATAAAAATACGCGGGAAAAGCGTTGATTATACAACGGGAATTTGGATGGAAACAGCTCTTTCAATATCGCTGCGAATTATGTATATACAAATGGAAAATAAGACGCTTACACTATAACGAATGCCACTAAGCTATGTATTGTTTCTGTAGCAAATAGTAATTCGTTTATTGTTTTTATAGTCATCGTTATCATCATAACTCTTTTATCGTTCGATTTTCGGTCTCGGTTCGATTTCGGGTCTCTTCATGGCATACGGAAGGTAAGGCCATAGTCTGCCAAGCTGGCCAAAAGTTTATTGGTGGACTGAAAATGCTTGAAATACGAGTATGTTAGTTATTGTTACTTTCATCAGTTACGTTATACGTCCCCCTATAGCGTAAAAGGTGGCCTATTGGCATAAACCAGGCCCAAATGCGAACTCCGTTCTATTACTGGAAAATTCTAGTTAAAAAACTCGGATAGTCCCCGACTCGAAGATCGAACCCAGAACCTCTCGATCAGTAGTAGTTGCAATTAACTGATTAACGAAGCAGTCTAACAAATATCTATGCATATATTCATATAACGTAACTCTAAGGGCATTTATTTATCTACGGACCACCTACAACAGGTAGCTTTTGTTACAATAAGTCTATTATATATCTAGACATGTTCTTCATTCATTCATTTGACATTTTTACGTGGCTATTGTGAGTTTTATGTAACATTGTGAACAAAACTTCGAGTGGCCAACAAAAGATTTCTCTCTTGGGGTCAATTGTTAAATTTACTGGAGTACTACCAATGTTTTCATTTCTCCAGCTAACTAGCGGTTTTCACTTAATACTGAATAACCAGTCTCTTTAGCAAATGATAAAGAGAGAAATGAATGTAGAGGAAACATTTCAGGTTTGTAATGATAGAGATATGCAGGGCCTGGTGTTCTCTGCGTACACCGTAAGGAATTAAACGGCGTCATAATTGATTAAGAAGGTAATCATTCGAGCGTGATGTTAATAAAAGATTTTCACATAAAACTCGCGGTACTGATTTAATTTATTTAACTTTATACATGATAAGCTATCGTTTGACCGCGATCTCGTCTGATGGAAATTGCAGACGCGTTTTAAGATGGCTCACGCATGCCTAGAAAATGCCTTTTGGCCCAGTCTTTAAAAGAACTTTATCATATATCTCCGAATACAGATGCCGGTAGTATGTTCCACTCGGGCTCTCCGGATAAGACTGACTAATGTATCCAACGAACAATGTTTGCAGATTAGAAAAAAATAAAGACAACAATATGGGAAGAGAATAAAATGTTTAAAACATTCAAATTGAACGAGAACGAGTGAGCGACGAGCGATGGACATTCAATCTTTGCCGTATGTTATTTGCATAAAAACCCGTAGAACTCACATCGCTCGAAATGCAGATCCACCCTGCATCGAGATAGGCGATATGATATAAGAACGATAATACTTACATACCATTCGGTTACTCATTCAACAGACAGGGAGCGAACGAGCGAAAGCTTTGTATTTAAGATCGCGGTTAAATTGTTCAGAAAAAGTGTAGAGGTGAAAATGTCTCAATATAACCATTGGGCAGCGTGGCAGACTATGGCCTTAACCCTTCTCATTCTGAGGCGAGACGTGTGTTCAACAGTGGATCTATAAAAGGGTTAATAATAATGAACAATAACAATATGAATATATGTTTAAATTATGTCTAAGCTATGTTTTTTCGAGAGACCAGAGTAACTTTTGACTTATTCGAGCTTCTTCATGAGCGCCCGCCGAAAATTTAATTGTAAAATTTAATGTTCGGAAATATTAGTTGTTCTAATAATTCTATAACAACTTTACAATAATCTTTTTAAAGCTTGACATTTAAAAATGATTTATCTGTATCTCTATGGTCTTCGTTAAAACTGTAATACGAGATGAACAGAAAACGACTACACAATACTTTGAGACAATAACTCCAGCAGAGCTACAGAAGTTCCATCTCTGAAAGGTATAAAGTTCTGTATCAATAAAGTTAAGTTACATTCATATAACATTTCAGTTGTAAACGGTCATCGGCTGATTGGAAGAGTTTTATCGAACAAAAATTTTATTTAATGTCGATCTCCGAGACCAATATGTACATATGCGTACGAAGAAAGAGATGACTAAAGAAGAAATACGACAGGTGTGAATACCTAATGACACCGATATTTGGCACTCGATGCTCGCTGTCTACCCTGTACTCTGATTTGGTGTGATGACATAAAAAAGCACATTTATACCACATTGATGGAATAAAAGCTTAAATCTCGTTAAGTTTCACCTATGTTAAGATTGAAAAATATTCAATCGCTAGCATTGCGCTCTCCCGAGCATAACACACCATTACGGTGAGACGAGTGCCCAAAGTCGTGTACTAATGCTATGTAAATATCGGGGGTAATGCTGGCATGTATTATTCATTGTTGAAGCGAAATGTAGAAAAATTCTGGAGGTTGGTCTCGTATCAGTGATAGATAGGTATCTTTCCTGTAATCGTTTGTTTCTGCCTTTGTTACGAACTGGTTATTGGACATTGATTTTATATCAGATTTAGTACCGTATCATGGCAATGGCGGGTAAAATCTATGCAAAAAACATCCATTTAAAGTTTGCCTTAAGACAAGCTATAACCCTTCTCGATCTGTGAGTACACTTGTAACTGGAAAACGATAAAAAAGATCGATGATGACGATAATTGTAAATGTTCATAGTAAAAGGCTAAATGTCTCACTGTATACACACCCATCAATATTAATTGAATGGTATCTTAATTTGATCAGGTATCAAACTGTTTAGATAAAATCTTAAAAACTATATTTGCCGACTTACTGCTATAAAATTTCGCACGGCCAGGCCGGGGTCATCGTTACTTACCTGTGAAAAAAGGAAAAAGAAGGCTTTATTATGTTGTAGATTTTTATTATCAGATTACTTTAAAAATAATGTTATTGCTATTTGCCCAATATCTGTCGATTATTGTTTATTTTTATCGACATTGAACGGGGTCTGGAGGTGAGGCTGGCATAAAAATGTGTGGATACCGTCTATATCGATACACATTTCTCTTTGAGCTAAAAGGCTTTAATATTTGCAGCACGGCGAATTTAAGGACCTATAAATTTTTGTCATTAGGATAATAATAAGAGTTGAAGTGGTGTCGCGGGAACAGGATGTTAAAACGTCTTTTGTTCGAGAGTTCGTATCGCGCATACCAATGATTTCACAACTCGAAAAATACACCAGCATTTTTTTTCCCCGATCGTCATTTATTGAGATTGTTAATAAGGCGACCATTTGCTTACGTTCTGTCTATTATCACACTGATTGTGTCATTTTTAGTAATTAGTGTCTGTAGACCGATGATGGAATTTTCCTCGTTTATCATCAACAAATATGTAGTTAACAAATCACATAGAGTCACTGTCCACACTCAAAGTTCGTATCCGAGCAAGTAATAATAGATTCTTTCGATATTATGAAGAGTGTCTGGGTAGCAAAATTAGTGGAACTATCAAAATGCGTATTTCACATCTGGCTCTAAATTTGTTATCAGGTCTTTATATACCACATTAAACCACCGTCTATCTTTTCACACGATAAGTCCTGGGTGTTAAGCTTTATTTGACGTCAGTTTGGCTAACCTGCATGGGATTACATTAACAATTTGGATCACATATTAATGATGAAGTACATGAATATAAAAATTCGGTTCAAACATAGTATGTTCACATATACATAAAAGCATTAATATGTCAGTTGACGATGTAGGAGAGTGATGTGACAGCTAATCCAACACTTATAACTCAATCGGGTGCTTATTTCTCTAACTGTATAAAGACAAATTACTATACACTGTAAGACCAGCAACAATTTCCTACATTAGTCAGGAGCACAATATTACCACCGGGAAATAAAGCCGTGGCCATCATTAGATATTAGCATAACAGCACCAGACAAAAAGCTGGCAAATTTCAGAAAATGTGCATCGGCGGCAGTATGGCGAATCGTAACGACAGTCGGGCGAAAGTCTTACAGCCGCTGATTTATAACCGCATTTGATGACTTATTTGATCACATTATGATAGCGAAGAGTGTCAGGAAAGCTCATAAGGTGCGGCGATGCAAATCGCTGGAATGAAGGTGGACATAACGGGCGGTGGTCGGTTACATGTGCGTGACAGACCCGACTCCGGCTCCGTCGTCGTAACGGAATAGAAATCATCTAACAACCGTGAGCTGGTGCCACAAAAAAGGGGGAAATCAGCAGCCGAGTTGGAGGTAAACGACATTTTAATTCCCATTAGTGTGTATACATTAATGTTTGGACGCAATCGACGGCCAATAGATTGATGGGTGAGTGCGAAAACGCCATTCAGAATCTCACATGAGTCATGTGTACTTAAAAATAGCATTATAAATTTCAACAAGCAGTTGGTCTACTGTGTCACGTTTATAATAAGAATAAGTTGATTTAAATAAAAATGTACGAATTAGTATGCAACTGTGCGCTCCGATGTTTCCATTGTTTTCGCTAAACGACATCAAAGTTCTGGCGGCGATATGTATTTAGCATGTGAAATAAAATTGTCCGTTTTCTAAGAATTTTGTAACAGTTTAACAGGTGTACTTCGTCATCGATTGATCGATCAGCAGTATTTCGTACATTACTCGTATCCACGTGATGTATTTATCGTTGGATACGTGCATTAAGTTTGTGCTGGATGGCTTATAAACATGCGTGGCGGGAAAACGTTAAATACGACATTTTTAAATATTTTATACAGTATCGTTCAGCTCAAGCTTATAATATCTAACTGGCACGTACTTAAGAATAAGGCACATAATTTATTTTACTATCGTATTTTTATAAGTTTTAGGTTGCATTTTTAATTAATTTTACTTATATTGTTTTGGTCCTTGGATACTGCGATTATAATTGGAGTACCGTTTTGGTGTAGACTTCTGAACCTTTTGTAAAAGCAGAAGCTAGTTACGATGTTTCATCGTTAGTTAGAAGTAATTTATGACTGAAAACCTTTAGTGTATTTCCGACTAAGTTCTCTTTGTCTGTCTCGCAAAGGACCTGGCTAAAGTTATAATAATGATAACGTCACTGACAATACCGTCATAGTATAATATAATCTTCCAACATCCGTCAACCTTGCATTTAATAAGAGAAAAATCTATTGACATTTTTTTTTTAAACGCAGAATTATACTGTCAATAAAATAGTTATCTCATTTAGAGCCTATTATGGGAATGTAGTTGGATTGCAATAAACAATCCATAAGATAAATTTAACGTAAAGTGTCAATGGCAAAGTGTCTTTTAATAATAATGATCTCATGTTTGCTCATGTCACGGTAATTACGCATTAAAAACGCTTTATAAGGCTCCAGCCTAACAGGTGTCGATTTACAATGTGTATGCAAAGTGATGGCGTTTATATAGAAATATGTACCTATATCAATTATTTTTTATAACAATTTTATGTAATTGTCCACGCTGCAGGCTGAGGTGTGATAATTCGTCATTTTTCACACCGTATGAAAAGGTTACCGTGTGTAATATTGTCGTCATCACTTCATCCCACAGACGTCTATAGTGTATGTATATCTCCGACAAATGTCGTCAAAGTTAGCATTTAAATAATAAAAATATCATGAACTAAATCCTATAATACTAGACTTTCACTGCTTATTTTTGGACCCCCATTTGTCCAGCGTGACTGACTATTTCCCTAGCCCTTCTGTTTCTAAGATAAATAACGGGACGATGAAACGATTTACAATGATGATGAAATCAATTTGGATAGATAGGCATATTTTTAAAAACCAAATAAGGCTTTTTTTTAACACATCCGTTAGTAAAATGTAATCGAGACTTTAAGCTTTGAAAATACATATGAAAGAAAAAAAGCGTTTTATTTCTTTCAAAGTTTGTGACT
>DWEC01000320.1:0-18284 GCA_018245735.1 Microceris miodesmiata
TTGTTAACATTAATAACCATCTCAGTATATACATATATTACTTTCACCCAAAAGCCAAATAAAACCCAAATTAACAAGGAACATCAATTCCAATTATATCTGTAAAAGTAAAGTAAGTGAATATTTCAAATGTACTAATAAATTGAAACTGGAGAATGAATCCACTTTGTTTCTATTGGAATGAACTGTAACATAGAATTAGACCTTTAACTTTATGAGTTACATTAGATTCCAATTAAGACTATGTAAATAAATACTAGTGGAGTAGGTAAGAATTAAGATTGCTGGATTACTTCAAATGAACGATTTGTATTCAATGAACTCGTTCATTTAGGTCAACTGTGCACATTGAAAAGGCTTTTAGCGTTCACAATAATGTACGTTACAATCTTTATTGAGAGATTTTAATTAAAACCGAATTAAATCAATTACATTAATACTTGTAATATAATTAAAACAGTACTTATTTCCTTAATAACTTTACTAACTGTATTTTCTTTGATTCTATTAAGACACTCTAATGATAATATCAAAGTAAATTTAAAAACAGCTGTGATAATCGTATATTAGGCAATTATAAACATATATTATTCTTTATTTACATAGAGTTATGTATTCGTTACGACGATGTGTTAGGAAACACTTCCACACGCGGCGCGCACGACAACCACGTCTAAGGTTTCATTGAATAATGAAGTTATTGCACAAGTTTATAATTTCTTTTATGGTCACTGTTTCCATGTTCATTTGTATAATCTACAGCACCGTTAGTATTGTTCGTACAATGAAGGTGGCCCTAATAAAATTTCAATAGAACTCTGTGCCGTTGTTTCTTAGTTGATAGTCTTTTATTTGGCCAGATTCAATTGGGGTTACAAGTACGCTCGTTTGTTGGTTAAATTTTTTTGGAATACCTACAATGGATTTAACAGGTTTTTTTAAATTTTAACTCGCCTACTTAAAGTTCTATTTTTAACCATTATAAGAAAAGAAATAGATGTTAAATTTAACTCAATAAACTACAATATGGTGCACTCGTCATAAACCGTTGTAATCATTGTTTGAATATATATCCTGCTGATTTTAAAAAACGAAAAAAAAATGTACTTTAAGCAAATACATAAAATCTAAATCACATATACAACACAGGTGACGTACATTTACTTATACATGATATGGTATAGTGGTATTAGTGAAATGAGATTTTGTCACGAAAGATACACAATGAGCAGAACAATACAAAAGTCATCGGCTGATCGGTTAGCTGTAGTCGACGACGATTCTCGCCCACGCATAGCTTGCTGCGTACACAGATTAACATCAGCTGTAGCGACAAATAGATAAAGTAGCAACAAATTTAATATTTCGTAAAGCTGGTAATTATACGATAACGTCACTATAAATTAAAATGCAAAGAGAAAAAAATTTGAGAAGTATTTTAATAAGCAACTTCTAAACATTTTTAGGCACAAACAACTGTTAGATACATGTTTTTAAATTGACGCGGCCCGAGTCACTAGACTCGAGCCTGTTATGACAAACAAAAAATCGTATTTTTTCAATGTAAGAAAAACTAATGATCGGTAAACAAAATGATGAGATTATGGATGTAAGATAGATGATCGATGATCATAACAGAATTCTTTTAGTTTTTTTTAATACATGAAAATATTTGTCTTTTCCCCGTACTATTCTCGTTGGAGCTCTCTAAATGCAAATCTCACACGGCTGTTTGTCAGCGCGTTTAAAAATCATTACTTGTCATTAGCTTTCTACGACTTGAGAAAGCGTTATTTTACATTATTCTCATTGGTTTCTACGTGAAATTCTACCACAATGTTAGAAATCTTTGACTAGAATTCTAATTTTATATACATAATTGTTCAAGTTTTAAAAATACATTGATTTTTTTAAGAAACACTTTGTCAGCGTCATCAACCCTTTTATTGTTCCGCTGCTCGACACAATCTCCTCTCGGGTTGGCGGACTTTTAAGTAACTATCACTAATCATAAAATGAGAAGAGGTTCTTAACAAATTAAGTGTAATTTATTTATCACAAACCAGCGTTTTGGTGTTTGAGTTTTGAGGTGCTCAAATCGAATAAGCAACAAATAAAAACACAACTTCACTAAAGACCGTACCATTAATTTCCTGGAAAATACCGGTGTCGTCTGCGTCATCATTGTTAGTCTTTGCCGTGCGACATGATCCACAATCTGCCTCCGGATCTCGTTCTATTACATCATAATCGGACACCTACGGCCAGGAGCGGCCATTCATATTCATTACCGCACTGTTTGGACAACCGGTAAGAGCCCTTTGTGCTTCGCTCAATTGGGGCTTAGGTGCTTACCTTACTAAATTTAGTACATGGATGTCTAAGGGATTCGTCACGCTTACAATGTAATGTCAAATCAGAAACGTTAATAACTATAACTAGGATCAGATTATTTTGAAAACATGCCAGTATGTATTATTATAATAATGATTTTAAACAACTTTACTTGATATTTATATAATTCCGCCTTCAAATGCTTACAAGTCATTGTTCAAGTTTTCAATGATACTTGTTCAGATTGATATAATTTAATGTGGAAGAAAATCCCTAAAGTCTTACCAACTATTTAAAACAAAATAATTACATGAAATGTGCACAACAAAATATACATATGTATTCCAACACTTAACCCAAAAAGCAAGACAGACCGGTAAATTGAATCAAAAATAATATATTTGTCTACGCTATATTCGTCTTTACTCAAAGCAGTAGGAATTCAGTCTTTATTTGGAACGGGTGGGTTCACTGAACTGTCTCAGCAGCCTACAAGGCCATCATCGGTATTGTCCTCGTTGTAATTAACAACTTATTGGCTTATTAAAAACTTGTAGTTTCCCATTACCAGAATACTAGTAATAAATTCCAAAATTATAATAAAAATGTAGCCGTTATTTGTTCAGCCCTCATATTGATTGAAGATAGAGATTGAATTGGATTTGCTTTTAGGAGACGGTTGTTTCGAGATATTAAAAGATACCACCGTTTTCAAAGTCTTATTTTTCAATTGGATTCTATATCGCAAATTAATTACTCTGAATCCTCTTGCATTAATCAAGTTCTATGAAATCCTCCTACATTCTAGACATTCATAAATATATTATTGAAAACGAATTTGATTCGACGGTTCCATTTAAACTAAGACATAATTATGCAATTAAATAGTGCAATCGACAATTTGAAACCTTGAAAGATAAGCGCAGGTGTTACTAACTTGCGATATGTATTAAGTAACATTTTTAACGATTCATCCGATCATGAACATACTTAAAATTCTTGCTAATAACTATGTTTTAAAGAAAAACTTTAAATGTAAAGTCACGTTTCTTCTTTATTTCGAAGCATCTAAGTCTTTTCACATTTTACTGATGGTTGGTGACATGCTGGTGAGCAAAAGTCATAAAAATCTAACCACGACGACCTCGTGAAACCGATAAACGTAATTACGACACAATTACGTTTTATGTCTTCATCACTACTGCTGTTCTTAGAGCAGATGCTACCGTCATAGATCAATGTTCATAAGATGCTGATTGCCAATCCCAAATATGATTAGATTTGAGTTGATGGTGAGATGATGGTTCATTAAATACGTCAATAGCCTCGTCACTGGACGAAAGCAGAGTCTTCAATGTAATAACATTACTAAAGCTGAGGCTACGCCATAGCGCGTAAAATTGCCCTAATAGTTTCGACCACTTCTGAACTGCTCAACCGTGGGAATGGATTATACTACTATATTTTCGTGCTCGAAAAGTAAAAAACGCAGGGCATGCTTACTTAGAAAGTATGAACTTCATATTAAGGGTATTTGGCAACAGATTTTTCTATAGGTATTATAAAATAAACCTAAACACACTTAATGATAGAACGACTGCAGGGTGAGGGATGATAAAGGTAATATTGATAATGCCGATGACGATATATTCAAAATTTTATGGATTGAAAAATATCATAAATTTACATGGTAGCCACGCCATATACCTTATTATGGGAATTGGTTCATTTTTCCAGTTGAACTCGTTGGTACCTGTCAACAAAGAAAATTTAAATTTAAGCATGAATCAAAAATTGCCTTCTATGCTTTAATTTCATTAACGTAGTATTAATAACGTTAAAAATACATTTACTGACGACAAGAAAAAGAGAAGAAACAGAAACATAATATTTACGACAAACAAAAAAATGCGACAAGCTATTTCTGAAAGGAAGTTCAAAAAATAACCGTCTACTGAATGTCATACACAATGGATGAGTTCGGTCATTACAGTCAAAGTGGTCTAACAATATACATCCAAAACGAAAATACGGTCTGTGGTGTTAATGATTTATCCTTGTATGATGCATCCTTCTACAAAAATGGAGGACACGTCAATGAATTTGAACCAGTTTACGCGTACACCATATTTAGTTTTTATAAAAAATGCAAGTTATCGAAATATGTTGAGCGAAAAGAACTAAAGCTGACAAATGAAGAAAGATTTTGGAAAACCTTTTAAAAGAAGTGGCACTGAATGATTTAATAAGAAGTACCTACAGAAAAGTAGCGTGCCGAAAGCGCAGAGCGTTGTAGTAACAAATATAGATAAGAATTCAGGACGTCCATCTCTAAGTTATATGTCATAGTGTCATTTTATATGCATACCAAGTTTCCAGTAGCCCATTGCATTCTAATACAGGAGATGACCGCAGCGCTGGCAAGCTGCCAACTGCCTGTATATTTCTGGCTATCCTTTTAGATGTTTTATTAATTTCCCTTTAAATTTATTTTCCTCGCACACGTCGCGAGATCGTTACCTTACAGCTCTTGGCTATTTTGTTGCTTTCGTTTGAGAATAAAAACAAGTTTTGATTGGGCAAATAAATAATTGCCATTGTCTAAGGATCCTTCTGTCCTACTACCAACATTTACCAAGGAGAAACATTTTTGTATTCGCACATGACTATGAATAAAAAGAAAAAAAAAATGTTTTTAAACACTTACGAAGGACAAATATAACAGTACCTACATAAAATATTTATTAACAAATTTAAAAATGGAACATCTTCAAATGCGCTATCTTTTCGAACAACGAATCTAGAACATTCTAGCGCCACGATCACATAACTTTCGCTCTTAAGATCGGCAGCATCCAACTAACAATGTTAAAACGGCGCGTGAAATATCTCTAAAGGGCGTATCCCTTACAAGTCGAAAACAATAAAACTTACCGCATTAACATTTAACGAATCGTGCCCGATCCGCCGATATCCCTGAGAACTACTCTAATTACCTACAACAGATACATAACGCTTACCTAACGTGACATTTTAACTCCGCTCTCCGCCTTGTACTATTTATGTCGCTTTCGATTCTAGCCCTTTATGTGTCTGTACAACTTTAAATTTGTAAATCGTTTCTTTTATCTTTATTATCGCTAAACTACATTCTTCACTAAAACCCAGCAAGAGTGGTAAAATTCATCTTTAAGAATTATTGTAATTATTGTTACATATTTTTTCTAAGCTTTACAGTAAGGTGAATTTGAATGGTACAGTCGGAAGAGATAGATCTAGCGTAGATACATCGATCAAATTGGCTGAGGTCACATCAAGAGTACATTTAATAGAAGATCATGTATGTAGACCAATAAAGGCAGAAAAGGCGAAAAGTTTACTAGGACCATTGCAGATATAAAGGCCTTAAACTCTGCCCACGTATGGGAATGGGAAGACGTACAATATGAAACGGCGTATAATATTTAACGGCGTATAATATACGGAGGCGTTTAATACTTTCAATACTGTCAGTGAAGAGTTTATAAACATTAATAAAGAAACCAAGTAATTTCATTGTAGGTTTATACATACTAATCAAATAAAAGCTTAACTTAATTAAAAAGATAAAACTATGAAATGTCTCTTGAGTATTTAGACACATGATTGTATATATACCGGCTTAACTCACATAGTGGGGCCATCCCGAAAAACGTATAGATAGGACTTAAGCCGGTACACATATAATCATAATTAAAACTATTAAGCGTTTTCGTAATATCCCCTCCATATAGAAAAAAATCTGCAACAAACAAGACCGTAACCGATTTCTTGCCCTTAATAGCTTTATGCTAACAATCGTCAATCTACATAACAATAGCATTGTGTGCATGCAAAACTTAGTGGCGAGGGAAATAGCATGCGTGAGTTCACAGAGCTAATGGGTACGAAGCATCGGCTCGGCGGTTACAATTGTCACCTAATTGTAGTTCACAAGTTCCAATTACACCCACATATTATCTGTTGACATGGTAACGATCAGCTCGATATTGACCCACTTGTATAACATGGTTTCCATATTGAAAGTTTTTCCGACAATGTACTTTGTACCAGCTTAGATAAAGTTGTAGTAGGTTTTTCCTATAGAAAATATAAAAAAAAAGAAATCAAATTTACCATTTTCCTTGATGATGACAGGTACTTTCTAGAATTATTGTATTACAAATTAAGGATATAGTAATAAATTTATTGGCTGCAATAATGGCAACGATATATAAAAATCATTGTACATAAATATAAAGCAATAAATCAAACCTAAGAAGTTTGCCATGAAAAAGGTGAAAATACCGGTAATTATAAATAAAAAAAAATAACTTAATCACGACATGGCAACACACAACAAAGATTGCAATGAAGCATACAATTGTTAGAAAACTGATATGCTGAGACAACTACACGATTTGCGGTAACCCACGTAACACATAACACTGGCCGATACCCTTAGGCAGTAAGTACTATACCAACAAACAATTGCACACTTGTGGCGATGCAATGAGGACTTGCACCTAAACAGCATATTAACTTTGCACTCGGATGTGGAGCGACGTTAGCTGCACTGACTTGCATATTATAGGGAATCGAGTCCAATGTAGACGCTGACGTAAGAGAATAGCGGGTAAAGGAACAACAGACCAAAAGACATGCACTTTAAAAACGTCTTATGGTGCAAAACAAAAACACACATGAAAAATCAGTAACAGTAGGTAATATCTATTTATAAATGAATTTGACGTTGAAAAGGTAACAATAAATTGAGAAAAATATACGAAGTTATTACTTGCATACAACATAAGTTTTCACCGGCGAAGGTGTAACAAAGACGCTAATGTGGCTATGGTATAAAACATAAAAAGTTATCGTATAAACTGATTATCATACGACCTTAACAGTAAATCTTAACATAAAATGCATGAATTGCCAAATTAAAAATCAAATCCACTTTCCGATCGTGACTTGCAGCAACGCAAAGCCTCTAGGCGGGTCGTAGGATCACACCTCTCGATCAGCGATTGGACACGCACTTCCTTCCTCCACTTGCTATTGACCTCACTAGAATGTTCCATGCATTAACTCTCGCAGGGACTAAAAGATTATTGGAGCCGATAAATCTAACATACGAGGAAACTAGCACTTACAAAACTCTCTGTTCTTAAACGAAACAAATTTCATAGCATGGACATTATTTCGTTGTTCCAGTTACATTCAATATCAATAAAATTTGATGGATCGCACCAAGGAAATAAATGGAAGCTTTTAGTTTTATGTTTATTTCGCTTTAAATAATCATTTGTCACGTTCTTTGTTCTTCAGTGTTATTAGTGGTCGTCTAGCTGCCGTCAGCTATGTCATCACATCGTAGGACATTGTGTTAAATCAAAAAACTGTTTGATGTCACCGTCACGCTGTTCCCGTTAATACTCATACAAAGATACAATAAATGGAGAATCCCTTTTCGATCATCCGAATCTTTATGCATCATTGACTTCGTCTTCTAAATGCAATTCAAATAAAGCACTACGCAATACTGGGTACCAATACCTTTAAGGTACTTTTTCGTTCACGGTCATCAAAAACCACTTTATCTTAACCCTAGCTTTCTTAAATCATTTTTTCCCATTTTCATTTCGAACTCGAAAGATATTTCGTATGACGCAATGACTTGGACCTATAATACATCTACGATCTAATTTTTTTATTTACCAGTACTTAAGAAGTGTTATGACAATAATTTACTTTTATTTAGCAATGTTACATGTGTCATCAAAACTATCTCTATACACGACATAACTGTGTTACTTTTCATCTCTATACTTGTTCTAATATGTATAGTGATTATTTACTGTGTGCAACATTTTTTTGCTTTCTGAGTGAAATTACAACACTGGAGGAAATGGCGCAAAATACCGTTAAATGCGACTAAATAATTGTAATTAGCAAGAGTCGAGAAGTAACTGTTGAACTGGATACATTATTCAACAGTACTTTGGGCAATTCTAAACATGTACTTACATAAAATTAAACAAATACTTCCATGACTCTGTCGTGCAGACATCGGAATACATTTAAGAAAATATACAATTACAATTTTGTAGGTTACATTCATGTAAACCATGTAAAGGAACAGCGGTTATTTAAGTACCAACATTATCCCAGTATTACATTCCGTATAGTCTTCAAAAGAAGAAAAGTTTCCCGGAGACGAATCAATTACAAAGGAATTGGAAACTCGTGTGAAAACAGTGGGTAGTCGTAATACAAACTATTTTCAATGCTTTAAGTATACTATGACCCGGTCGCTGCCTTAACCAATGTTTCAAACAAAACCAAACGATTTTTAGTAGCATTTTAACCGGCAGTTACAAAAGCAGCACAACGCACCATACAACATTCATAAACCCATATCCCACAAACACAAATGTTGAGGTCAAGCGGGAAAGCATGTCCCAGATCTAGCAACATAATGAAAACAATAAAATAAATAGCCATTTACCAGAGCCCTGCACAGCTGTCAATGTGATAATGTGTGGTATAAATTTCCACTCATGCAGTATCAAGCAGTTGGAAACATTAGATTTAATCCAATGTATGGTAATCTAACCAGAATGAATATTGATATGTTTTAATCCATATTGATGGATGAAAGTGCTACAGTTAAGAACAGCTGATCTCATTTGGCTGATGTTTGTCTTGATAGTTCCAATAAGGCATTTAGAGGAAAAAAGAGGGGAATTTTGACAGGAAAATTGTTTTTTTAGGATAACTGTAAGTAGTTTTTCCTATGTAATTTTTGTATTAACTCAAAATTATTACTCACTTTTTATTTAATGTTTAGACTATATATTTTTTATAAGTTAGTTACAGTTTTGAAAATTTTTCTGAATAAAACGTAGCGTAAGACGTCCTTCAGCTGGATGGAGTGATGATGTACGCAAAGAGACTGGTGGAAATGTTCCGAAATACTACTATTAGTCTATACTAATAGTAGTAGTAATAGTAGGGTAACAAATTCAGTTGATCGTTATATTACAAATTCAACATTAAATTTGCGGTATAAATCTTAACCTTAACGTAATTACATATTATATAATCACGCCGAATTCGTTACGGGTTAGACGAAGAGAAATATCTCTATCCTTGCAATAAATAAGATAAACAGCTCTCCGCTTTCATTGAATTCTTGAAAATTTGTCTAATGACCATCCATCGGTGGCCATGTTTGTACACCTGTTCTAGTTTCCAATGTTTATCTAGCAATAGTTTCGCCATCCGAAGGAGGGCAACATCAAACAAAGCATTCTGCTTTGAATAAGTACTGGAATTGCTCAAGAAAACAACTGTGCAAGTAATGAGAGTAGGTATGTATTTGTGTACAATGAGATCTCTATAAATGGATTGTAAAGGGAAATACAAAAAAAATCTAGTTAATGAGTTTTCTTATATGATTGTCTAGTATTTCACTTTCCAATTCCATCGATAGATCAATATGAAAATTAATAAATTATAAAACATCGTACTTAATATACTTCACGCTAATTCTAAAGAATGGATTAAAAGTCTACACATCTTCGATGTCCTGTCAGCAGTAATCAAAAGATCAGTGCCACCCGAAATAGAAATTCCTAAGGGAAGCAGTGAGCTATTAACAGTAACACAAATAAACACTTTATCCTGACAACTTGCTTCCTAACTGTAATCCTTTTGAGGACACGATCCCAAGAGTGGTGATCCGTCTTAGGGTCCAGTGATATTTCTCACATTACGTCATTGTCACAATACATCGTCATTCAAGTTTTCTATGAATATAATCCTTTTAATACTCATACGAATTTATTCGATAAATTATCACATTTAATATTTTTGTACCCCAGTACAAAGTACCCCAGTATTCTCGGATAAAAACACACTTACATGGAGTACACGAACCATTAAAATTAATTTTTATCGTAATTAGACTGGACTACTTCAATAACCTATACCCTATAACAGTGGGACAGAAAAGGATGATGACGACTCCAATAATCTTTGAAAGCAGTTACTAAGTAGGCAATAGAATCATTCATACAGTAATTTAGCAGAACACTTAAAGGGCTTCACCGCTCTACAATCCTAACGCCAAATTTGCTTCCACGTGAACTCTATTTGTGTCAAGCGCTCTAGCTGCGGTAGCACTTTTGTTTCATAAAAATCAATTCACGCCACACTTGTTAGGCGATACACGCTATTTCAATTTGGTTGTGCGAAATAATGAATTTTATTATGTTAGTTATAGATTATTAAGGATACCTTGAGCGTCTACTTAAAATGCTATGTATGTTGACACTTGGAAAATCTCCACTTTTACACATGTTACAAGCAAAGTAAAATTATATCTATACTTCTTATTCATTCTAATTTTACTATGGAACACTTTCGACATATTCAAAAACTGTCTTTATTTCAATTTAAATCGATTCTTAATATATCACGAACGTATAAAAACTGCTACATACAGTGTGTATAAATAAGCCCTTAATTAATTATTTACGGTATCCCTCCCTTGTTTGTTTTCGCGTCAGTAATAACCGCTTGGCGTGCCGTACGCCACAATTGATAGACTTGATTAACTCATTATAATATACAACGTTCCGTAAAACATGAACGTAATTGAAAACATTGTGAAATAATTTCCAACAAAAAATGTAGGTACTGACGGTTCATTAAAGTCAAATCTTCAATAAATCGACTCAAACAATTACGTGGATTGATGAAACGTATCGATTTTAACAACGATAACAACACAGTGCATACTTATGTAAATAAGAATTTACATTGAATGTAATATGCCGATCACATAATAGCTATTTCAAAAGAGAACCACAATAAATTGGACGTCTTACGAAGCCCGCGGGAAATATACAATAACTGTTCATGAGAGATTTGTGACTTTATGATAATTCCACCAAAGCGAAGCACGAATCTAACAAATGCCCGAGTAAAATTTCAAATGGACAACTTAACCAAATACCATTGTTTATTCAAACTATGCGGATCTCATTCCCGATTAGTGTGACTTCTTATACTTAAACAATAGCAGTTGGAGTGAAAGTTATCTGTGGAGCAGTATAAATATTATTGTTTAATACATTTAATACAAAACGACATACCTACGAAGAGTACTGCTGGTCGTATTTCAATTATTTATACAAACCCTATTCAGCTTTCGCCGTAGTTTCTTGTCATTTCGCTTTCTGCTATCTATGGCTATCTTGTTAGTTGATATGATTCTATTAATATAAAATTTATCTACAATGCTAAAATATCAACAGTATGAAAAAGACTGTACGTGATTCTCAAACCATTATTATATTATGATCATGCCAGGTTCTTTACGGAGTAGGCAAAGAGCATAGAGTACTAAATATCTCTAGAATCTAGATCCATACACACCTGATGCGCTTGAAACCAGTTCGTCCGTGCTCACAATCAAATGTGTTCATTTTAAAAATAACGAAAAAAAACGTATTTGTTGTTGTTCAATGGGTGGGAATGACTCCCGCAAGGACCCATCAACAAAACATTTCATAAACAAAACGGGAGCGCTTAAAATGTTACTCTCTATTTATAAGAAGATATTTTATTAATGGATTTGACTTAAAAGGGGTGACATCATACAAAAAAAAGACAACAATAAATATAGTGAGTACATAACTGAGGCTACACCGATATTATTAATATTTACTTAATAATAAACCACACAGAAAGTGTCACACCTAATGTTTGAAATTATAGGAACTTATATTTCATCTCATAAACAATTGGAGATATGCGACTACGATTGTTAAATAATGAACTAGTAACCAACAAACAATGTCACCTTTTATAATTATGCGAAGGAAACACTGCTTCTTGAATACATAATAAAAGTCCAAGGTCACCGAAAAATCACTCGTCTCTTATACTCCTCTTTTATGACATTCGGGCTTGGTAAATAGAAACTTCACATGCTTGCACCTTGATTGTCGATCTCTTCATTGCACAATATTCTACGAACTCAGCTCGCCGTCACACTCAAAGTATGGAAATTACGTAAAAGCAGTTATATTTGGGTTTCTTCGGAAACCTTTAAAACTGTTTATTGACCTCTTCATGTTGGCAGAAGAAATGAATATGATAACATTCATTGAATATGATAAAAAGCGTCGTCCATGGTAATGTTCAACATTTACGTATATGTCGCAACATTATTTAAATCAATATTGAACGGTTTTGCATTTCAAACATGTTTTCGCCACCTAACGGTCTATCGAGAGCCGTTAAACAGTTCGATAACGCTCGTAGTATGCCGCTATCGTATCTAATTAAATGTTCTTATTTGATCATAAATAAAATTTTCGAATAATAATGATTAATCACACACGCCATAGTTCCTTATTTAACAGTCGGTGACTAATGACGCTTATAATTTATGAGATTTTAATATAATATGTAAACCCGATCTTTGACACCAAGTTTAATTTCACACGGTAATACCAAAATATCTTCCGTTTAATAACATTTCACATCGCATCACCTTAATTCAATATAACCGTTTCGGAGATAAATTTTCCAAGAAATTGTAGAATGCCTTTTAAAGAGTATGAATAATTTTACATTCTAAATTTATTATATAGATATATTTATGAGCAACAAAATGTACTCATGAAAAATAAAAATACTATATTCTCAATTTTCTATGAATACTTACTTGTCTGTAGTCTCAAATTATAGGACCATGTTGAGTTGGTACAAACGAGACTTGCGAAATAAGTTCGCTTTATCGTATAAATATATACTTAAAGTAAATCGTTTAATATGGTGATAAAATGATAACCTGCGTGCTTTTAGCTCGTTCCTTTAAAGGCACGGCGTAGAAAGCCGGAAAATCGTGAGAGATGTCTGATTGCGAGCCGACAACAGAAATGAAGTCTCGTATGCAGAAGTACCGGCACTCTATGTTATGGCGGAATTCCGAAACATGCGACTGCGACTTACAGCTGCGACCTGCGTTTGCGGCTTACGCGACCTCATCGTCGCATATTTTCGTTTTCAGTTCATTCAACCCAAAAATTTAATACACATATGAAATGCATATTAAGGCCTTTAGCTATTTATTGAACCCATTAGCAACTATAGATACAGGTCGCACAGATAAATGACCTTTCTCAAACTGCGGGTATGGCCAAAATCCAGCATGGATAATCAGATCACAATACACGACTATTCTTTATTTGATCGTCAACCTGTTCGATACAGATGTCCTTACAAAACGAGAAAGACTGAGGTCATATTTAGCAACGCTTGCCAATTGTGGAGCACCATAATACAGACGCCTTGAAGAAGATAATGGAGAACTCTAAATTGAACAGGTTTCCTTACGATATTTTCTGATCACAGCAAATGATATATTATTGCGAGATTATAAATAAATTCACTTACATTTAGACGCATATCTACTTTGAGCGCGAACGCCGCAAATCGCACGCCGCCGCCAAACAACGCGGCACACCAGTCGCGTGTTTACTCCGAGTATCTACGATTAGACATCAGACGGCCGGGGCTTGTAAACAATTTTAGATCATGTTTCAACGTCCAAAGGGGAATGTGCTCCGAGTGAGATGCCGCAGCCATGAAGGTTTCAAATTAAGTGCGCTATAAACTTGGTCTGCAGTCTCTACGGAATTATAATTAGTACTTCAGTACTGAGGGCTTAAGATTTTCTAAAGCAGTTTTTGAGACATTTCAATATAAAAAACCGATTAAAGGAGTAGTATTCATGATTATAAATCATCGTGCTCATTATTAACGCATTGTTAAACACGTGCCTTTTATAATTTCCTATGAAAGAGTCAAAGAAAAGTATGCAAGATGGTCGGGTACGAGTTGGCAGATTTCACACGCCTTAGAGAATGCTTTCGCGATTTTTTTGTATAAAGTAGAGGACACGAACAAAAAACAGATCATTGCGATGAAAATTATAGTATCTAACACATGAATATATGATGTCTGCACCAACGATGTAAACGTAAATGCTCAAGGCGAGATAAATTCGAATGATCTCATAGCATTCCAAGCCACTCCGATCCTTAAACTATATGAAAGCTATGTGTTAACTAAGCTATAAACCACTACACTAGTTAAATACTCAAAATATTTACTTTAAATAACATTCACTGCCTTGACAACTTAAATCTTGACATGGCATTTGATAGTAGGTACACCCTATAATAATGATAGGGTAACTAATAACAATGATAAATTACATAAGTGATAAACATCAAGAGCCATAAATATCGTGACGTCATAAACAAGCGACCAAATCTCGTATTCAATTACGATACATAGAGGTTGTGTAATAATAATTACATTCCTTCCGCCACAGAGACATGATATACGACTTGGTAAGCCTCACACTCGAGAACCTAGAGAAATAAGCTTCGTCGATACCTCTATTATTAAAGTACCGTGCAAAATACTAAAGAGAAAGATCTAGAAATAATTGTGGAAACACTGCAATATGCGCGATGTATATAACTCGATGTTGCCGCCACATATCGCCACTTATGAATTGACATTTTCTCTAACAACTCAAAGATATCACAGCAATAGCCGAAAATGGCACGAGCTATGACTAAGCCGGTCATAAAACGAACCACGTTTCCTTTTACAAAACATTACGATGAAACTATTTCAGATAACTATATTAGTCGACTTACGACTGCAGCTCTGAGGATATTTTTTATTCGTTTATGCATCCTTAATAGCAGCAGATTACTAAATAGCTTAACTAATAAAATATTTTACACGCTACTTTCTGAATCGCGACAAAATGCCATATTTCGGAGGAATAGTTATAAGGTAGAACTGAATAGATATAACATTTAGAAAAAGCACTGAAATTATGCAAATATTTGATCGAATAATACATTGTATTACAACAACATTTATTACACACACATATATGCACATGTTTACTAAAAATGAACATAAGTTGTATTTCAAGGTCGTGTATAAAAAATCTCATGGTAAATGTATCCGTTCTTATTAATAATACTTTCTCCAGAATATTACTAACCAGATTGGCGTTAAAATTCAACAGCACCCTAAGATTATGACGAAGCGACTAAACCCTACGCAGTCACCCTCCCCCAATGTCACAAAATTTTTATGACGCAGTGACACGCCAGCGCCGAGCGCGTCACGCATGATGACAAACATCATAAACGATACGATAATGGAATTAAAAATAGTAAGCCCTTTTGAATACCGTAAGCCTTTTGGATTAATAAACAGGCATGAGTGAATGTGTGTGTTCATGCGTGCGTGTGTGCGTTTCTGCGTGTTCGTGTGCGCGCCTGTGTGTGTATTTGTGTACGCTGGTACTAACACAGATATATACTGCTGCGTATATGTATATACAGATATATACGACCAAAAGTATAAATATATAGGCGTCTAGAATTATCCAGTTAATATTAGGTCTAGATTTAATTATTACCTAATATTTGATTCAAGGTTCGTTAGCAGTTTTTAGAGCACAGTTAGATATAGGTATTGTGCTTGTTTAAAAATAACAAATATTTAAGTTTTTGTTAACGTAATGGTGGAGCAGTGGTCGAAATTCGATTGTGTTTCGCTACATTTTTCAAGTTGAAAGCTAATGAGGACCTTTAACAAAGAGTATGGACTACAAATGTACGACTGTATGACTGCCTACAAACTGTCATCATACGTCTGATATCAACATTATGACCGTCTACAATAAATGACTTTGCCTCGTTGGTCGAGTATTGGCAAGCGCGACTGCCGATCGGGAGGTCCTGGGTTCAAATCTCGGGTCTGGTGCTATTAGATGTTTCTAATTTAAGATTTCTAGTAGTGACGGTCTTCGGAATTGTGCCTGGTGTATGACAATAAGCTCACCATCTATTCCATGGAACTTAAACGTAACTGGTGAAACGTGGGAGTGTGCTACACACCTCTGCCTACCCCTTCGAGGATTACAGGCGTGATGTTACGTTCACAATAAATGTTTTATTCAATTTTGTGTTTTAGCCTTCAAGCCTCCGCTATGCAAATATGACAACGCTAAACTCCTACAGGTGCGCCATATATTTAAAAAGGTGTACAAAAGTTTAGCATCCGGTATTATTATGTAGAAAGAGAACACATATTGTTAAAAGGCCGCAACATGAGAAATCTTATGGACATTAATCCACTGATGGTCCCCCAATGTTTTCTAATTACCCAAACCATTTGAACTCAGTACATAGTAATCGCAGTACATAGACTTATATGCATTAGTTTAATTCTATTTAAAGTAACAAAGCCTCGCTAACTTCCAATGTCAGCGCTTCACCTCTGTAAACAGCTATGACGTAGTCGCTCAAGGCATTCCATGTTTCTGTCCTTTAGCACGACGAATCTTATAAGATTTACCACTCCACTTAACAAGTGATAGAAATCCATTGTCTCGCACTGAAGCCTTTTTACTACTCGCATAATTTATAACAACGAAGCCTTTGAACGTTAGAAAAGAGCATATTTAATTCAAGACCCTCATCAATTTTGCATTTTATACCTGTATTTCCCCGAAGGGGTAGGAAGAAGGTTATAGAACTCCCACATTAAACCTGTTATGTTTTACGTCCCAAGGAAACAAGAGTTCACACTGAGCACTCCGAAATAATACTAGAAATTTCCAGTTAGAAAAAGTCGATAGTACCCGACTCAGAGATCGAACCCTGGAACATCCCGCGCAGCAATCGCGCTTTCAACCACTAGACAAATGAGGGGGAAGCCTTATCAATTTCAATGAACCACAAACGAAACGCAAGAGAATAAAAATAAACAAATGGAAGAAAAACAGAAAGTAGCTACGAGTATTATAAATAAGAAACTTGCAGTGAGAACCTAACGAACTGAAATATCTAACAGTTCCAAATGAAATCTTAATACAGATCCAATATACGCCAACACGAGAACGCCGCTTGTTAAATTAACCTCGGAAGCGAAGTGCGCGTTAATAAATTACCACGCTGTACGTTCCCGCCCCTTTTATTCCATTACATTTAATGAATGCACCTAAATCAGACGTCTGCGCCGAGCAATTGAGCAATTTGCCCTTGAATCAAGTTCAACTCCAACGAGTTGGATCTTCTATTGCTGTACGATCAGCGGTTGTGCAATGATCGGCTGCATTATCAGCCATTTTACAATTCAATTAGTTTTCAATGGCAACGGTGGGCACTTAAAATGTCGCACATGTTGCTTCTATCATTGTTAAATTTGTTTAAAATTATGAAATGTGTATGAAGAAAACGAGGAATATAGAAGAAGCATGGCATGTCTAATGATACATATTTGGATTCAGTGCTCTCTGCTTACCCCGCAGCAGACCTGGTAAGAAAATATAATAATTAAAATTAATCGTTTTGTTTTAAGCGACACCTAGACAATTATACATTTTAAAAATAGTGGGACTTTTTTTTGAGTTCTCAAGTAATTTATATGAAAAGCCTCACACAAACACTATATTCGTGCCAATACACTTTTTATAAATTGAACCTGACAAACGGGCAAATTTCCAACACCATGTCTTATCACTTAAAGCAAAAAACACATTCAGCCGCTCTGCCATAACCTCGTCATAGTGCAACCATTACAAGTACGTGACAAATTTGCCGATTGTGACCAATTATTTCGACAGCACTTCGTTTTTTATGAAGTAACATACCTACCAATAACGTACTGTAGAAATCCTAAACTAATTAAATATTGTTTACGAACATTCAAATAGCTTACATCAACATAACTTATAGCATGCTCATATCCTTAACGCCTCTCGTTCTGACAGGAGGAAAGTCCAACAATAAAAAAACGTAACATCACGCCTG
>DWEC01000321.1:0-18281 GCA_018245735.1 Microceris miodesmiata
TTAAACGTGGGGGTGTCCTACACTCATCTGTCTACCCTTTCGGGGATTACAGGCGTGGTGTTACGTCATGTATTATTATTTTACTCAATTTCGTCGTTACGGGCTTAACAATTTTCATGCCAAAAGCATTAGAGGATTCAATTTATAATGAATACGGTATTCATAGTGTCATTTACTGATATTCTAAATTACAGCACAAACTAAAAAGTGCAACCGTATAAAAAATCTTGGAAGTAGTTGTAATATTTATTGTTGAAAATCCATTTAACGCGGTCTATAGCAATAATGACGTGGCTAAATAAACTTTTACACGATAACGGTGTTCTATAACAAATGAGCGCGGACATAAAATTTAATTACATTATCTCATAGTGGACGTGTTGTAAGTAAAAATGTATTTAGACACGCGAGGGTCACGCGAGCCCAGTGTCGGTCAATTTACATTTAACGGTGCCTATAAAAGTTATTTTACAACAGTACTCGTATATATACTTAAGTGCAAAATGCACGGAACGTATCTTCACCGTCGTTTATAAATATAAAATGATGATTATACCAAAGTTGTTAGTTTCACAAATTCGTTGTTTGCTATTGAAATCAATTATCAATTACATATCCAATAAGTGATGTTAAATATACAAAATACGCAAATAATAATATAATTAAATGACCTACAAACATGTAGGTAAAACGAATGTGTTTTACACGAACCCATTTGAATAGTTTTTAATTAATATAGTTTCGAACGGTGTAGTGAACATAAAAATTGCAATAAAAATATACACGCTACAGGAATAACGGAATTGGCAGGCACGTGCGCCGGCGGACTATAGTGTGAAAATGCAGAAACGAAATTGTATTCATACTCGTACGAGCCGGCTTAGATACAATTAAAATATTGCTTTGTTAGTTGAAAAACTGAACATAAGACTTTATCTTCTTATTTTGCTAGTCAGTGATGTATTAATTTTTATTTTCCCAATTATTCTCACGTATTGACGCAATGATATAAATAATTGATTATATATTAATAAATTATTCAAAACCAGTAATGTATTAAAGTATGTTAATTCGATATTGTAGTTACTTTTTCGATATTCAGTGTCGAGTACCATACAATATATAAAATATGGTTTTCACGGTTTTGGATTAAACGACTATTTCTTATTTTATGATCAACTACTAGAACGCAGTGTATAATGCACCATCCCGAAAACGTACGTGAGTAAAGCCAGTACATTTGTAATCATGACATGTATAAACACTCACGAAACATTTAACAGTAAAATTGAACGCAGTGCCAGTGAAAACTTGATACGGGATTCTGGTGAGACTCAATAGCTCTGTCGTTATTTTACACTGTCATGATAGTTACCTGCGGTCCACATATAGGCTCAGCACATGTTCCTGGTAGTACAGTTTCGTTTAGGTTGGTTAAATTAAAACTCTAATCATAATGTTATGCGTGAAGCCGAAACGGCTGTAAGCGCCAGCTCCTAATTATTTACGGTGTAATTAAGTTGGCTCTTACATAGGCGTACATAGGACCGCTGCTATAACTATAAACTATAGGTCTACTACTTTCTCAAGTTTCATCTGGCGTCAATTCTTTATGGTGGTGTTACGGTAAACTCACCCAGAAACCATCTAGCCATATATTAAATCTGAAAAAATGGAAATGACAACCCAGAAGCTAACTTTCGTTAATTGTCATTTAGTGATCATCTCTGTTTCTACGCTAACCGTTATATTCTTAAAAAAACGGAGAGACGTGGTCCAGCTAATAGAATATTTCATGAACCCACCATTACCAGACCTTAAAATGATATTAACCAAGACGTTGTTATAACGGAATCCCAACAAATGTAGGTTGGATGATAGCCTAGTTGATAAAATTAAATATTTGGGTGGTGATAACGGTGAATCAAACCCAAAGAATAAATTTGCACGTATTAGATTTTTTTTAAATGTTCAGCAAGGCGGGTAAAATCAATCAATCCGCACTTGGCCAAATATTCACCACGTAGGTATAAAACGTGGCGGCGTGCTGGACTCAAACTTTGTCATTGTCTGAGGCGCCCTGCCTAACCCATAGCCAAATCCCGTGCCCAAAGGATTATTGATGACGATGATAATGACAATTGGTTTTAACGTTAGAAAGTGTTCAAGTACGTTATAAATATTTGCAGTGCGAATACTGCACTCTAATGAATTGTTTCTTACAGTAGGCCACGGTGCGACACTTGGAACAGTGCCTATTGTGTTTGAGATGTTTAAATCAGGTTAAGATAATCTACTACGGTTCATAACTACTAAGCATGCTATTATTATTATGACGCTTTTCTAACATATTCAATTGCTCGACTTAGTGACGTGATAGATTTGACAATTGGTGCTTAAACACTCGCTCAGTAAAAGTTAGAAAAAGAAAAATATGCTTGTAAGTAAAAAACCGGCAACGAAGATCTGAGTCCATTGGTGGACTGAGACAGGCTGATGATAATTATAATAAAGTCGACGTTTTCTAATATTCGTAAGAAACCTGGCATAATAGAAAGTATGTAACAAAAATATCTTTACATTTAAATATACTAGTGTATTGAGTTAGTGAAGTATAAAATCTACTAGGAATATAAATCTTGCGGTGGCAAATGAATTGTTTGCTAACTCAAGCAACCGCGTGCCAGTTGGAATGGTGCCTATTATGTGAGCGGCTAAACTAAAACCAACCAAGTTAATCTACTAAGCTTGAACCCGTAAATTCTTTGACTCGACGTGTTCACCTAATGTTATATAGTTTTAATAAAATATCGCAAGGGTTCTTGTCTTATTGTAATTTATGTTGAAGATAAGTAAGACGTAGGTATTTAACATATGTAGCTATCTGTATAATAATATTTCTTATAAGTGGAAACGTTCAGGTTTTCATTAGGTTGGTTCTTACGGTGACAGTTTTCATTGTTTATTGGTGGTCTCTGTTTTATTATTATTGCGTCATATATCATAGCAAAATATCTCGTATAAAATATATAAGATCAGTGTGGAAAATACTGAAGATTTTATCATTTTAGAAATGTTTTATTACTTTTTTATTATTTACTTTAATATTTTGTGCTTTTCAGCAACATAACGTACATACATTTGTAAATATTAAAAGACTTTATTAATTTTGCTGTTTGTTAAAACAAAATAGATGTGAGGAAACTTGTTTTCGGTGTTATGGAGAATTTCTAGATATAATATTCGCATATGAAAATTCTATAGAAACAATGATAAAAAACTAGTTTCGCGTTGTCGACGCCGTGCACCCGACATTCGCATTTTACTTGCAAATTGCTCATCCATCGATATCGGCATGCCGACAGACTATCTCATGTACATAATAGCGTAAAATCGTAATACAGGTACGTATGCTGTCATTATTTCGTATTGTATTTGTTTCTATTGTGTCAATCTATTTATTTAAATAAAGTTTAAATCATTAAAGTATAATAACTATAATCAAATGGAGATAGGGTAGAGCATTTTGAAAGAAGAACAATATTGCACGATGTAACATTTACAACATTGTATTTGCTTGTGGCACTAACTTTTACTTATTCTATTGGAAAAGGTTTGAATTCGGACTTGCTCCTGTCAAGGCGAAGCGGTGAGGCGGTCGATGCCGTCGCCTCGTCCTCCATACAATCGAAAATTTCTTATTCAGTTATTTCTTGAGAAGTGTTTGGGATTTCCTTTTCGAGAGGAAGTTTTAAGCCGGCAGTAAATTATTCGTTCGACAGGTGAGGCCGTAAAGGCAAGATTTACGCCTAAGGGCACACCGGCGAGCCTTCCCTTGATAAGACGTATATTACCTAGCAAGTAACGTTTTCTATAAGCACCCATCGGGGACGGACCTCGTGATGTAGGACTCGCCAACTAAAGCGAATAAACTTCCAACGATAAATCGGAAACTTTACTTATCGCCTTCCAAATTTGCGGGTGCAAATCGTACTGGAGCCACGAAACAAAGGCTCCAATATTTCGCTGCACCTAGCCAAAGCTAATGGATTACGTTCGTAAATTTGTCGGCTGTCATCGATTACATGTGAACATATCAAATAGAAAAGTGTCAGCAGAATAAAGTACGGCAGGCATTATCTGCTTGTGTGACGTTAAAAATGTAGCGCGGCGGCGTGGATGCCGTATGGTTTTATTATTTTGTACAATGAAATTCGTTTAAAAATTGGATGGGATTCAAATCGTTCAGTGGGGCACTGCCAGCGCGGTCCTAATCATTGTTAGCGATATTGCGACTCGGGGAAGAATATAAAGTGCCTTCCTTGTCTTCAAAACGAATTTCCAACTTTTTAATTGATTGTCAATTGTTGTACGAAAGTACTTCTCAGTTAAGTTGTCTTTTAAAATTTGATTGCAAAATAGCGTGTACTTATAAAAGAATGTAAACTTTGTACTGATTTTGTTTTTTCCTATAGATAAATGGAATTATTCTGCCATTTTATGTTCTAAAATAAAATGGTAGGTTGGGAATAAATTCAATGTAAGTATTAAAGCTGAGTTAATATTTGCAAAACGTTGATTTAACTGTTTTAGTTATTTTTGATTATAATGAGGAATTTGTCAAGATGCCTCCTATTTTATTTATTTATTTTAAAGTAAAAGGAGTCAATCAAACTCATTACCACAGTCACTATCTACATATTTATGTTTGAGACATTCAAAATAGATATCATATATTCACAAAGGATTAGCAAGCTGAAGTGGCAGTGGGCTGGTCACATCTGCCGCAGAATCGATAGCCGCTGGAGCTGACGTGTTCTGGAGTGGAGACCGCGACTTGGCAAACGTAGTGTAGGACGCCCTCCAGCTAGGTGGAGTGACGATATATGCAAAGTGGCTGGCAGTGAAGAGCTGAAGATCGAGCTTAGTGGCGTGCCATCGGGAGGCCTGTGCAGGAGGCCTAGGAGCAGTGGACGGGAATAGGCTGATGATGATGATGATGATGATATTCACAAATGCAAAGACACGCTTTAGTTATTGCTATTATTACTCAACTTAATAATCACTTGCATCGCGTTTTATTTTGTCCTGATTACCAATTAAAGTTATTTGGGACGAATCAATTTATACATATAGTTTTAGAATGACGAAGCAGATATGCAATATAAATGTACATGGATCTAAGCGCTGTGGGGTCCCAAAGTCACCTATCTTGACCAAATAGGTCTAGGACGAGTAAAGTCTCTTGAATTGGTGAACGAGTATGAAGAGAGTGATGTCAAATTAGGTTTGCAAGGATAGAGATATTTTGTACGTGGTGTTCTAGGCATACACGTTAAGGGATCTGACTTGACGATATAATAATAATAGACATATTTATTAGTTATCGGAAATGCTTCACGTATTTATTGGATCGAAAGCAGCGTAGCAGAGCAGAGTTCATCAAATACCAGCGTGACCTGTTATTCGGCTCGAGTGCCCTGTGGGATGTCAGGCATTCTGTCCACTTTATTGGATTACAAGCTGCTTCATCTGCTTGAACTAAAAGAGCGATAACTTCAGTATTTAGTATATGATTATATTCCATTAGGAACTGGTCAAAATCAATTTTTTTATGGTAACTGTATTAATCGTTTATTTATCATTAACTGAATAAAATTATTACGTTTAGACAATTATGTTTCTGAACTTAGGCTTAACAGTCTCCGTATTTTAATATTCGTATAATATTTTTATAATAATCGATCCATTATAATTCCACTGCTGGAATATGGGTCTCCTCTCATATTGAGAGGGTTAAGGCCATAGCCTGCCACGCTGGCCAATTTAAAATACTGTCGATATTTAACAAACAAATCAAGAATCTGCAATAAGAGAGCTTATTCCGTCGCTAATGCAAAACTAAATTTCAATTGACTGCTTCATGTGGCCGTGAGCTCAGCAAAAATGTGGAAATTTAAATTTCAAGTAGATCTCGCGTGCGATGCATTGATGAACATAAAACATTGAGAGGATTTATTGAATGGAGCGGAGCGGCCACAGTCACGGAGCCCTCGCCATTGGATTTGTCAAGTGTCGAATTTAGTGACCTTTGGTTAAACTCGCCTACCTTTTTGGGATTCCAGGCGTTTTTTTCAATTCAGAAATAAACATTGCCAATGTATATTGTACGATACGATCTGTTACAAGATAAGCTATACAGTCATTATTAATGAAGTAAAACATCTGTAATTTTGCATTGTGAAATAACACTCACGAGAGTTACGTACAGCTTGCCAGCTGTACGTAACTCAGTATTGTATAAGAGGCAGTATTGTATAAAGAGGCATATAATTAATCTGACACATGAATTAAAATTCTATTTAACATTCATCACGTTGTATACGTTGCTGCTTATGACGTCATGAAGTTGAAAATTTTCATGTTAACCTACACCTATTATATTCTCTAATCTAGACAACGATGAAAAAATACCGCTTACCCTCAGGAATAGCTAAGACGATAGAGCTTCCACGTTCTTCCAAATTCTTACTATTTTTCTTAAGGATTTTTGCCTCTAAGTTCACATAGGATTGTAATCATAGGACAGTGTTCGTCAAATCAGTTACTACAAATTGTTAATAAAATTTCAAGTTAAAGAATGAGAAGTGAGTAGTACAGAATTACAGAGTAGGACTGGGACATACACTATACAAGTTTATTTAGTAAATGTTGGTATGAGTAATGTACTAGGATGGACTACGAGTTTGGTTACAGACGCGTCGCTGCTACTGACTACTGAGATTAAGTACCTGTAGTACACACAAATACAAAAATATCTTAACAAGGATAAGAGCTCAAAAATATTTAGCTGTTTCGTTAACAGAATCCTTCATGAGTGGCGACGTCTTGAATATATCTCTGGTGTTACAAATATCTATAGCCGACGATGGTGACCACTTACTTTCACACGATGAGATTGCCTGTTAATAAGCCCATACAATAATAATTAAAAAATATATTGCTCTGATCTTTCTATATTTATATCTCAGCTATTAATATATGGCTTTTGCCGTTTTAATAGCAATAACCATTAATTAATTGCAGTCAGGACGATTAGTGCGCCAACGTCTCACAAATTGCGTCACGGCTCTAAGATAGATAGATGTGTCATTAGCAATGTCCATTGGTTCTACAATAAGATTGTGACACACGGTCATTCTGAAAGAACTTTTCTATCCTCTTTCCTTAGAAACGACGGAGCCACAGTGTGTCCAATGTTTTAAGGGAACTTACGAAATCAACAAATGATGAGTAGAAAATTTTCGAATAAAAATGTATGAATTTTTTTTGAAAATTTTACTATGAAGTAAAGTGTAATAAATTGATAGTACATTCTAAGGACATACCGCCGAAATATGATTAAAAATATGCTTTACCTTCTTGATCAAGCGTCAAATCAAGTAAATGAACTTTCAATATAAACTGTTCTTGTATTATTATGACATTTCTAGGTTGTAACGAGACAACGTTGTGGCTAATTCACATGGACCGATTTAGTGTTTGGCGCGTTAATTATATGCAACCGACGCTCTCGATACGCTAATATTACTGATAGTCCAGCAATTGCATTTCACATTTGTGCGGTATGGATTACTATATAACAAAATACTAAGAATTACTATTGCCCATAGGTATCAATTTGCTGTGATGTCACTGTCATATATTATGTATACCGTAGGTCTATGTATATGTAAGACCTATTTTACAAAGTCACAAATATTTTTTTTTATTGAAGGATTCTTTAGATGCTCATCTCGGAGAGGCCTAATCCAGTTGTGAACTGAACATTTGATAATGATGAAAGAATTCTTTTAATGACTGCCTATAGCAATTGTCTTCTCTGATAAGTTACAAAATTGTAATTTTGCACTTATTTACTAACGAGGCGAAATAATCGGAACAATTGTGTAAATTGCCTCGTGGGTCGAGTGGTTGCAAACCGACTGTCGACTGGGAGGTTCGGGGTTCAAATCTCGGGTCAGATACCATTGGATTTTTCTAATTTAGAACTTCTGGATCGGTGTATGGCAAAAGGGTCACCATCTATTCCATTGGACGTAAAGGTAACGGGTGAAGCGTGGGTGTGTTATTACACTCCTGTGCTTACCCTTTCGGGCATTATAGGTGTGAAGTTACGTAAATTATTGGTTTACTAAATAAATTACTTTACAGCAAATAGCCAATTCTATGGATTCAGTCGCCGTGTTTATTTGTAGACTTTATGCAACAGGATCCATGTATATTAAACGACTGTTTTTTAAATCTATTTCAGTCGTTTAAATGTTGCTGAGCGCCGACTCAATCGAAATCACTTTTCGAAATCTGTGCACGCTGTTTTGTGAACAATGCGGATTGTGGTTTGTTTAAAGCGCGTATATGTTTGTTTTCGGTAAAGGAAGTTGAGGTCGGTTCCGGAACATTCCAGTGTACAAAAATGTTCGAGTTGCCGTGTTCCGGTGACCGCGGATCGTTTTAATTGATGAATGTGGAACGTTCCCGCGAAACGTTTCGGACAAGAGTGGAAAGGCCAATGGGGGCGCTATTGATAGCCCGCGTCGCGCAGTCTTGATGACAATCAGAGTCCACCGCAGGGATTTGCGCTACACCGTTCTGGCTACTGGACCATATACGATACTCAACATGCTTTGTATGAATGTAATGAGCATACATTTAAACGAACGAATTCTTTTTAAAGAGATTTATTGAATGTATTATATTATACATAATATAATGCAGTCTAACATTTTATTCTCTAGTTATATAATTATGAGTAAAGCTTTGCAACTCTTAGACAAAATAAAGGCGTAACACTCGTATGTGCAATTAGAAAGTATGAGAATAGTTTAAACAGTTGCAAGTTGAAACAGTCTGTTTATACAAAATCAAGTAGGTCAATTAAATATTTGATTTATATATATATTTATTTATTTTCTATAGCTGGTAAGAAAGGGCTATTGGTAATTTGTAACTTACAATTTACAAAATAAAACTGACCTTTATATTTTTCCTATACCCAAAAAATAGCTGTGTTTTATTATACAAAAAAACACTTATTGTAAGTATATTGGTAAGCTTAGCTTGTGAATAGAAATTTGTAGGAAACAAATGCCACTAACAAGCCGACGTAAGCCGGATATGCCTTTATGGTAAAACGATAAAAAACGATAAAAATTTAATAGTGCACGGGCGACTCGAGCTGTTGCTATCATATCGAGTAGACGTGGGCTGCGTACCAAATTGATATACCGATCTGCGTCCATTCATCTTGCTGGCCTATGTAGTGGCCTATGTAGTAGCTTTTTATGTAGTGGATAGTTCTCTGCCCACTCCATAAGGGACATGGCGTGACTATATAATAAAAATATGTAGCTATGTACTTCAGAATATATGTTAACACACAGACAACTATGGCTACTGGCCATGACCGTTGTTGAAATATATTGTGGCGCTTAAAAGCTATCGCCATTAGACGTGTTAGTTATTTACTCATAACTGAAAGGAATGTTGCAGTTTGCCGCAATATGCTTTCTGTTTGCACCTTTCTGTTTGGGAAGAGATTCCAGGCCTACGTCTATAAATGATAGGTGAATGCGTTATAATGAAATGTGAGAAGATATGTATATATTCAATTACCTACATCGGTATGAGCATACATTCAGAAATACTCGCCTAGAGCTGAGAAATGTACATATAACATTTATTGCTTATTTTTTGTTTATAACATGCGATCAATTTAAAGTACAATAATATGGAAAATCTTTAACGTGCCCCAGAATACAGCAGTAGGTATATTCGCGTGAGAAAATGTCAAAAATTTAATCAGGGCCGAGCGCCGGCCGCATTATTAGCGGCGTCATATTGAACTGACGCGGAGCGATCGCCCCGCTCCTGACGGCTTTATTAAATCAATCTGACGTGCTACCACTGCTCTACGAAGTCTCTTCGGTATATTTAAGGGCACTATTAAGATTTCTCGCACTTTTGAATATAGATGACAAATATATTTGGTACTTCCTTTGCGAGAAAAGTGCAAGAAAGAGCAGAAAAGGTTTTTTCGAAGCTTCGTTCGCCTATCCTGACTAAACAATCATTTTCATGGTAGTAGTTATTTTACATGCTTAGATAATTACTGAAATAACAGTAAGCTAATAAAGCTGGGTGGAATGTGGAATGAATGTGGACAATCTGGCACCGTTGAGAAAATGTTTTTGTGTGAAACAACTTTACAAGTAACGAGCAAAAATCATAATTAAACTAAGCACACGTGTAATAAGATAGTTTCAAATAACATTTTTAAAAATGTTTGTGCCCTGTGCTCAGGGGTGTAGGGGGTTGCAACCACCATCTCAGGAACCTAAGCCAACCTCGCCTGCATGTGGTACGCCTTGCTATAACAGACGAGGCTCTGGCGACCGGCTGATTGCGGTATAACGCAGCCTAAATAGGCACGGCTAAATGCCCTGGCCGGACAGTAGTGTCGGCGGTACGAAAGGCCGTGTCCTGCGATCTCCAACCCGCATGCCCGGTGTGGAGATTACGGGCATGAACCTCCTTTCGGGAGAGGCCTATGTCCTGCAGTGGACTACGACATGCTGATGATGATGATGATTAAATGAATAAATTTTCTATTTTAGGCCGAAAACCGGGTACGGTGTTGACCGTTGTGACAGGATAATGTTTAGCCGAGAACTACATTTGGAGGAGGAGTTGTGGATTTGGATGGAGATTATCATACATACGTACCTAAGATTACATGACATGTATAATGTTAGTAACTACTATGTTTGCTAAGACTATGTACAACATCTCAGAAATTGAAATACTGTGTTTAAAAATTTAATGATAAATTGTAATAGTATTTTATCATAAAGAGCTGTATAACGATGCATAAGAATATTTCATAACTTTAGCGAAATATCGTTATTGTATTGAACTAATCGGAATGGAAGGAGCTTCCTTGTGCGATAATAGTTACTCGTTTTATAAGTTCGTAGGGATGTTTATAGGTTTAATATTAGCTCAAAGCTAACGTAATACTTTTAAATAATTTATATTCAATTTTCAGCTCGTGAGGCGAATTTAATATTTTTTATTTTACAAAAGATGGTATTTGGAGTTGAAATGACCTTACATTTAGTATTCCTAGGCAGAATTTCTACTACAGTAATAATATTAACAATATCTTGGGACATCTTTACACACCACAATCTGATCCCGAACGAAGCATCAAGCGAGCTTGTGTTATAATTTATATATGTTTTAATATGATTATGCTGACGTAGATGTTGTTCATGAACAAATATATTATAATGCGTGATTGTATTACACTGTGTCCAAATATTTATTGTAATTAACTTGATCCGTCTTCACCGCTGTGATTTTTACGCTGTTGGATCAATTTTTACTACCGAACCGACCAAAATATATTTTAATAAAAACCATACCGTTTATATTAAGCAGACACTGACGGTGCGACTGGTCCACCAATTTAAGGTCGCTCAGCGATCGTCTCTCTGAAGGATCGCAACAGAAATGAGGCGATCCGACAGAGAACCATAGTTATCGACATAGCCCAAAGGATTAGCAGGCTGAAGTAGCAGTGGGCTGGTCACATCTGTCGCAGAACAGATAGCCGCCAAAGCAGACGCGTGCTGGAGTGAAAATCGCGTCTTAGTAAACGTAGCGTAGGACGCCCTTCATCTACGTGGAGTGACGATATACGCAAAGTGGCTGGCAGTGATTGATTGGATACATAGAGCTGAACATCGAGGTCAATGGTGTGCTATTGGAGAAGCCTATGTCCAGCAGTGGCCAGGGGTAGGCTGATGATAATGATGACGATATATTAGGCTACAGAAATACTTCACACACTGTGTGTATATACCACTTTTGTATGTGTGTTTAAACTATCTATGTATGTTGCTTCTATTTTATATTGGATTCAAATTATTTCACTATAACGACTATAAAGTCTCCATGCTATTCATATTAATGCGGTTAACATAAAAACGGCGACAGTATCTAAGCCTTTAACAAGTTTTTCTCATAAAGCTGTGCAGGAAAGTAGTTTAACAGTAATGAAACCCAGTTAATGAATAATAACGAAGCGTTCGCGTTGGACCCGGCCCGCTATAAATGCAATTGTATGCACACTCCTTTATGTTGTAGAAGTCGATAACGTTAAACTGCATTCCAGAATCATCTTCATCAAATCGAAATCCATGTAAAAGATTCCCTGAGAATAGTTTTGATTATATGTCTATGTCAAAGGTATCTAAAATGTATTATGTATAATTTGTTCCTATATCGCGCGTTACGAAATGAAGACAAAAATGTAAGCAGGTCCATACCGTATACTCGTGGTATCTACTCGCATGAGTACATACAGACAGAGCTATGTGGTACTTAAAATTGGTACAGTACATGTACTTACTTCCGTGCAGAAGTTCTTGATGATGGGTTTTACCACCAATTTGCTTTACCAAGAATGTTTGAGTAGGCGAATAGAAAATATAATTGGTATTTAAGACATTAACAAATATTTACAATCTATTTTATTTTATTTATTTATTTAACTGCCGATTGGGTGGTCCTGTGTTCAAATCCCTGATCGGGCACTATTTGATTTTTTAAATTTAGAACATACTGTAGTGAATCTGTCGTAGTCTGGGCTTAAGCCACCATCTATTCCATAGGACTTAAACGTAACTGGTGATACCTGGGAGTGTACTACACTCCTCGGCCTACGTCTTCGGGGATTACAGGCGTGACGTTACTTTTTTTAATCTTTTCATAAATACGAAAATACCAATGATTTTATGGTGTTTAATCTTATTATGATCTTATCGTCAAGAGCATCAAGTGTCCAGACATCTTGATTTGTTATTATACACTAGATGCGCTTCTTTATCACTATGTCTACACACACACGCACGCTGTCTTTGGAGACCTGCATCCGTCAACAGTCAGTATTTGATCAATTTGATAGAACCTGAAAACAAGTTAGGATATTATTTTACAAATTTGTGTTAAATTATTAAATTACAATGTACAATTTATTGTAATGTTGAGCAAAGCTAAGAATTACGTTATCACTTAAATCACTGCTTTAATTATGTGAAACTTACGTAAACGGTTTATGTCACTGCGCCCAGTGCTGGGCCTTCTATCCCAACTCTGGTCTTCTTTTATATTTAGGTACCGGTGTTTCCTAAGCCACTAAACGAGCTCATGTGCCAATTATAAAAAAAACCGACATGTCGATTTGATTATATTATCCCGAGCACCATATTTCCTATTTACATATCTGCGTTATTAATAAATTGTTAATATCATCGAATTGGCGGACGTACCGTGGGTCGCCCTCCGACCCGTTGGACTGACGACCTTAAAAATGTAGGTGGTAGTGACTGGGTGAGATCTGCAGAGGATCGGGTGTTGTAGCACTCCTTGGGAAAGGCTTATGTCCACCAGTGGAACCGTAAAGGCTGGTGTCATGATGATGATGACATTACGTTCCTCATTTTAAAATCTGGCAGAATACTTAAATATCTTTACATGTCTTCGGGACTACTGTTATCAATGGCAACTTCAAATTGTTTTTATGTAAGGGTCACTCTTGGCGTTTTTGCTCTGAGTTCATTCAGAATAACACCTACAATGATTCTAAGAATTGAAATATTTTTTGGTTTAACATTAACATAACGCCCGACCGAAATAACTATTTATAGTAAAACACATGACATGAAAATCTCTACTTATTTACTTAAAACGTCACTGACAGAAAGTGTCCACTTAATATTTAACTGTTGTGTGGTAAAAATCCAATAGCACGCGGCAGCGCCGGCCGGCCGCACTCACCGGCCGCGCTGGCCGCATTTTATCGGCACAGTCATATTGCGCGAGACAATACCGACCTAGTCGCTTGCACAAGTACCATTACAACTAAATATTTATATTAAGCTCATATGTTTTTTTTGCAATATCCTCGCGTTTGTGTGCAGCCGTACGTGATGGTAAGCGACATGTAGTCCAGTCTAGCACGTTGGTTCAGAAATTGCCGGTTCATTCTTCACCTTGAATAACTTAAAATGACTAAATTCATATAATTTCTTAAGCATGTAAGAGACACGTTGTTGATGAGACCATAGATCGGCATTGGCACACGCCTTGTAGCTGACAATTATTTAACTATGGTGAACAAATTTACTGTTCAAGTACGAAACTCTTCAAATTGCTCACAAGTCTTTATGTAGTTCATTCTCAAAGTATAAGTAAAAATGGAAGGCTTATTAATTATGGAAGGCTTATTAACAAGAATACTAATATAATTTTAGTTACATGGCTGCAATATACAGCAAGAATCATTTACACACAATAATACAAACATTTGCACCGTTGGGAAACGAACGGAGACCCTGCGCGTCGGACCACGGTGACCATAGCAATAGTGACGACTGGACATAGTGATTATCTTATAATTGTCTGTTGACCAGAGCTAGCAACATGGATAAATATAATCTACGGGTGATTCGGCGTGGATGGCGTTACAGGGCTGCGTTCTTCTTTACGGCGCTGTTCGAAACTTATGGGTTATGGGCCTTTGTCACAATATTTATCTCCGGACTATCACGTGATATTACACTTCTCGTTACCATAAGAGTAGACAAACGAAAAAATTATATGTTAAAATGTTAAATATTACATTGAGAATATTTCATTCAATTTTTTTTATGAAATTCAAATAATATAGCTTTAATTTATTTATTGATGTTGTTTATTCGTACTGCTATCGAATAAAGTCAATTTAGGTCTCTAACAAATAACTAGTTTTAATTTTGAAGCATGATCGTTCTAGGAGCACTAATATCAGTTGTTCTTAAAAATGTATTGCTCTAAACAACACGCCAAACGGTGCTCACAGTTGTAACATTCGATCACATTCGTTAAACCTTATTAGGGACGTTCACACTGGTTTTACCAACTTTGGATAATCGGATTAGCCCACTAACCCTATCTTCATTATTCCATACTCGGGAAATATGGTTTATTGGTCAAGTCTTCCTCCAGCTATCAAAATATCGACACGTACTTATATTGGATAAATCTGAAATCCACATGCGTGTTCGAAGAGTTGAGAATACAAGTGATGAATATTGAAGATGCATGCCAGGTCTGTAAGGATAGAAATGTTTATGTATTTGGCACCTCCTGCTCTCTGTCTACCTGTAATGGACAAGGCGTGACGATACAATAATGGTATTTAATTACGTGTGGTTAATATTGAGCTATGAACTTATCGTACATTTTTAATAACCCCGCCATTCTTATGTTACTCAGTAGAACGGCTCGCCTGCCATATTACAACTTGTGTACAGACGCAACGTGATGTTGTTTTCTGTGTTCCTACTTATTGCGTAGTTTTGTCATTCGATTTAAAAGTTTTAATTTCAATTCAAATTTCTAAGCTATCCTGGGGTTAATTGCGGTCCAAGGGGATAAAAAAGGTGAAACGAGGGATCAACATTTTTTTAAATAAGAAGGCATTAAGAGATGTAAATCATTTATTACACTAATATTGCAAAAATCATTGTGGAAAGAAATTGATAATATTGATTTGATGACAATATTGTGCCTAGATAATTTGTTCACAACTATCACAAGATGGCATAATCTTTCTATGCTTAATTTATATTTTATTAACAAATTATCCAGAGGAAACTCAAATAACCAGCGTCTAGTTACGCTTATGAAATCGCTTGTCCAAAATATATCTGTATTTAACTTATTCAGTTTTTGATATCTTCATCAGCCTCACAAAAAGTTAACTTTGACAAATTTTCCGCCGACATATGCAAATAAATGATAAGTCGCTGTGGAATATTGGGAGAGATATGTGTTTACATAATTTAATATAATGTAAAACTAGCCTACGCTGGTTCGTTCCCCAGCGAGTTGGTAAACGAAGAAAGTGGAACTTTTCTTTATTCTTCGCGAACTTTGAAAAATATCGGCAGTGTTCTGTTTTAATAAAAATTGAGCTGTGGTTCCCGCATGACCGTTCTACAGGTACCAGCAATAACGCTGAATTATATAGATTACTTTGAAAATGGCGGATGATCAAAAATACTCTTTTAGTTGAAATTTATTTGGCCCTGTCTTCAGTTATTCATATAACTTCCATTAGTTAGTTTTTGGTGTGTATTTCTACTAGTGATGATAACAAAAATGTTAAATACGACTTCAAAACAAGCTGAAAAATTTGTCTTCATTTCGCACTTTTCTTATTTTTCTGTAGTTAGCTAAGGCACAATGAAGTGTTAAAGTCAAAGGATGTCGGTTTAAACGGAAGCAGTAAGTTATTTATATTAAGCAGCGTACAATTATCTAAATATTTAAAAAACCTCAATTTACCTATTTCCATCTTGTGAGTAACTAATGATATACGTATGCATCTGTTTCAGTTTAATTAATTTTTAAGCAGAATCTTTAAACGGCATGCATCTAATACACTCAGAAACTGGTAGGGCAAATATCCCGAAATACTTGATGCGAACATCGGGCGGCGGATTGTCAAATCGGAAAGGGTTCTTAACTGTACAAGTATACATTAAGACAACTTTAATTGCTAACAAGATCAAACTTTCCAAATTTGGGCCCCGACAAATCGAAATCGCTCTTAGCAAAACAAGTATTAATTTTGTATCGGCGTCGTGGCACGTTGGTTGGGGCGGGGGCACCCCGTGCTGCGCGCCGCCCGCCCCAACCAGTCGTCGCCTCGCCGCCGCCGCGTCACGTTGCGCGTTTTTCCGCCCACATATCAGATATCTTCCTTCAGTTAAAACCACGTTCCGACACACTTTCCTGTCACATGTTCAACTTATAACACACTGCGTGACTATAACGTATTGCTTTCAATTCACCAGTGTGTCCATTAGGAACTCCTTGGAATGCCGAATGAATGTAAATAAATGATATAATTTGGTAAACACAAACGTAACATTTCGAAGATGTGAGGTCCCAGTGTTTATTAATGCAGTTTCTTTGGTGATTAGTGGATTATAGTAGTGGGATTCGCCGAACGGTCCATTATCTTGCAGGCTGTTATTAAAGGTAAGATTTAGATCGTAGAGTAGCCGCAACATGCACTTTCCTAAACGCTAATATGCTATTCGTCCTGGGGATTTATGCTAAATTAACTGACACGGCTTACCAAACCATAACTGTACATTGCACAACGTAATTACATCAGAAAATACATTTTTCCCACCGTCCCAAAAGCATTTTCGTCTACGTAGCGAATAAATATTTTTGTTTATATATCACGTAATTATTTAATATCTTAAAATAGTAAAAACGGTGCAAACTTCAGAATATGAAAAACCAAATATGAAGAATCCATACATATTTAATACACGACATATTTTCGGTCAAATGCTAACCAATTAAAACAACGACTCCAGTCAATAGAAGGAATGTTTCAAAAAGTACTGGAACTTGGAATTAGGTTTCTACAATATGTACAATATTTTGTTCTACAAAATCACCGAATCTATGTTATTCGTAGATGAAATTGAAACGCCTTCGAAGGTGTCGTAAGGACCCTTGACATAAGAACAAGCGCGATCGGTAGTTTACATTACACTTTTTCTATTCACCGATATTGTTGTGTATATCCTACACAATAGAGCTCATATTTGCTAATCCCCTCACTCATGAATAGAGGATCCACTTGTCAAGTTGCATGTTTTATATTCATCTTTTATGTACAATTCTTCTGAATATTGCAGAATCGACCGAATCTACATTTCTACGCTACTATTGTAAAGAACGTAGACTACGTTTGCTGGAGAAGCTCTCATAATAGTTTGAGGCCGGGAGAAATACTTATTATTTAAAATATGTCAAATAGAGTCACTGAACGTTTGCATGTTTTGGTTACTTCTTTTGTTTTTGCATGTGCTTTGTGGCACGGCTCAGCCAGTGGCGCGATTATCATCATTTAATTTTGCCTTCCGGAAGTCGTTTTAAATTGTAGAGCTATTGATTTTTTTACGTCCTGTTCTCATTTGGATACAGTAAGACATAAAACTGTTTCATTATCATTTTAAGTGCTCTTATTCTGATACTTATATAAAATATAAATTTAATTTCATGCCGTAGCTATTTAGGCTGCGCTATACCGCAATCAGCCGGTCGCCAGAGCCTTGTCTGTTATAGCAGGGTGCACCACGTGCAGG
>DWEC01000322.1:0-18280 GCA_018245735.1 Microceris miodesmiata
GTTCTGTCGCCCACATACCTACTAACTTATACCCGAGTGAGAAATTTTATGTATTTTAAAATGGAATTCTTGATAACCTTTCTGGCGTAGATCTGGCTTATTCCCTATCATTTCAGTATATTCGCCGAGATAGATTTTTCGTGTACGATTTAAATATTGATAACTTCTTATAAAATCTCTGGTTTCTCGGTGCGGTTTATGAAACATATGACGTCATGGCTCATAATGTTGACAATATCCGCAATAGAGCATAAAATCTAGTACAATACGCGATTCACGTAAAGGTAAACTACGTAGACGGGCAAATAAAAGAGTCTGGATCTCTGGAATTTTTGCAGCGTTAGCGTGACAAATTAGCTCAAAGCTAAATGCACAAAGTGTCCAACATTAATATAAATGAAAGAAGCAAATACCGAGATTGCGGACTAGCGCCTGACGGGGCCTAATTACTTGGTTCGCAGAGATGGTTCATTAATTATTTGGGAACAGCGTCGGACAATCAAACGCTGACAAATTTGGTATCCCGTATGATAAACGAGGGTTTTTGAAATTCATGTCATTGTCGCCATAAATGTGTGAGAACGATGAATTACCAGTTCAAGGAATATTCTTTGAAGGGATTCGTCTAGCGCATTTCCGATGCCGTCATTAGGACCTAAGGAATTTTTTTGTTGGGATTATTTAACATTTTATAGATTTTATTTTTCAATTAATTTTCTTTAAGCGGTGCATGTGACTACAATTTGATTTCGATGTAATTAATTTTTATTTCGTAAAATCACTCCCGTAATCCGCAAAGGGGTAGGCAGAGGAGTGTGGTCCACTCTCACGTTTCACTAGTTACGTTTACATCCCATGGAATAGGTGAGCCTATTGCCATACACCGGGCACAAATCCAGACTTCGAGTCACTACTAGAAATTCTGAATTAGAAAAATTCGTTAGTATCGGACCCGGGACTTAAACCCAGGACCTCTCGATCGGCAGTCGCGCTTGCAACCACTCGACTAATGAGGCAATAAAATTTTTAATGCTTTATTAATGTATTCATTTTATTAAAACATAATCATTAAAATATGTAATTTATAATTTATGTTACACTTTCCTTGTTCTATCATTTGTGTTATTATTATTTTTTTTATATAGCGTATGTAGTATCTTCTTTAGATATAGATAAAACGGCACTTTCACAAATAAATCTACAAAATATTCCCGCTGAAAACACTAACGGCTTCCTCACTCCTGTACACATGTTAATAATGTTTAACGCAAGCAATCCCTTCATCCAGAATCTTCCAATGTAATTATTTTATTCGTTTATTTAATATGGCCGCTCATATTTTAATATCTAAATGACATTTTTGTAAAAAATACTCTAAGTTGCCATCTGATGCGTTGATGGATACCAAAATGGCAAATGATTTTTATATTCGTTGTTAAGTTGACAGGCAAATATTAAAAGGTAAAGCGAGAATTACAAATTTAGCAGTAACAAAAAAGCAACAGTCTAATGAAGGTACTTCTAGGATTCCAATGAACTTCTAGGACCGTCGAGAATTTTTAATATCAGATACCTACAATCGTAAAGACCAGCTGTGAAGAACGATAGAAATAAAGGTGCTTATACATTACAATGGTCTGAACGTCCCAAAAGTATTTTGTAAGAACCGTTTAAGTAACTTTACACAAGAATAATTTGCCTTAGTCTTTTTATTATACGGTTTTGTATTAACTTTAAAGAGGAAATCGAAACCAATAGGCCAACATTTGGTACGAAAGCACTGAAAAGGAACGAAGACGAGTTGGAACTTTCGCGGTACGTGCTTGGATTGTCAATATTTTCCACGTTCCTCTCCTTTTACAGATAGCTAGCGCACGTGTCACCGGTACATACATATGTATGATATATATGTATTTAGGTATGTTTATGTTCCATACTTCGTATATTAATATCGTAATTAATATTTCTGTTCCACGCAGACTCCCTCGCTCTGGGACTTACAAACTGTTCCATGTGCCGGCACACCGCACTAACCTGGGTCGTAACTGTCCTCTATCTAGAATAACTAGATTGTACAACTATTTACCCAGGTCTCTAGACATTGACATATTCTTTGATGACCAACGTAAATTTAAAGAAAACATTGTCGATCATCTCTCCGAAAACACTGCCCACTGATGTGCCCACACCACCTTAACTGACGCTGCATGAGTAGAGATTCCATGCCATATATCCCGGAACGACGCAAAATATCAGCATTAGGCACACGGTCCTGCCACCTGATCCTTAAGATATGTCTCAGACACCGAAGATGGAAAGTGTCGAGTTTCCTTATATCAGTTTTGTAAAGGCACCAAGTCTCTGCTCCATACAAAAGGGCTGGTATAATTAATGCTTTGTAGACACTTATTTTTGTATGTAGCTTAAGATCATGGGACCTCCAGACACGGTTCGTGAGTCGACCGAAATGGGCAGCGGCGTTTGCGATACGCGATGGTATCTCCGAACTGAGGGTGTTATCCCGTCTAAACCATATTTCAACAGTGGAATGACAAAAAGGACGCTTGTATTATAATATAATATAATATTATATATTGTATTATTATATTATAATTTATTATTATTATTACTGGTGGAATCAATTTACTGAGTATGCATAAAACATTAAATGTTTTCCTAGCGAAGATAGTCTCCGCCGCGACCTCGCTTCGATCCACGGGTGCTTATGAGCGCCCGTGGATCGTTTATGAACAAGGACTTGGTGTGGGCCCGAGATTAGTCGAGCCGTCCTGAAAAAACATACATGCTAATGTAGATCATATGCGTTAATGTTTTATAAATTTTTATTTTTATATGTGTATGTATCTACATCTTTCGCCTCTCGGAATGAAAAGGGTTCAGAGCATATTCTACTAGTCTGGCATCTTGCGGGTTAAAGTCATTAAAAGCTTTAGAGAACATTACGCAGAACAGAAGTGTACAGGTTACCTCACAATATTTATTCTTTGCCGGTACAGCCTGTGACATTTAATTTTGGAATTCACGTTGGTTGTAAATAGCTGCACCAGGATTTGAACCTAGAACCCTCGCAGAACGAAAATGTTTGAAGGAATGCTATGTATTTGTTTACAAAATGCTACAAGACTATCACAGCCACATTTTTCATAGGATTCGAAATTTTTACGGCTACTTCCAATTAGGTTCCACGTCGTGGTTTTGTATGATAGTGGGTTATAAAAACAAAGCGCTATCATAAAATATTATAGTGCAAGTGCGAAATCATTATGAATATATAATCACGCCAGGTCTCTTACGTGGTAGGCGGAGAACATCATCATCATCAGCCTATCTCAGTCCACTGCTGGACATAAGGCTCCACCAATGAGCGCCATCGCAGGAATAAAGGCTGCAGGTAGTTGCTGGACGCGACAAGCCGAGGACAGACAGAGAATGCCGAGTAACAAATATTATCCTTGCAGACCTGGCGCGCTTCTTCTACATTAATGACACCTTCATACATATGGAATTATACCAATATAAAACATATTAAAATGTCCTTATCACTGTTCTATTTGTAGTGCTATTATTTTGTAATTGAATTCACGGTACGATAATGAGGTACAAATTTAACACCAATTTTGCACAGCTTCGTAACGAAGCGTAATTTTCGAATTCTATTACCTACTTTTCAAAGTCAGGAGCTGGAATTAAATCTGCCGTACAGCTAAACAATGATATAATTTCATTGATTACACACAGCCAACTGTGTCAAGGTCGGCTTGGGTGACCGTGGTGTGAGCCTCCGCTGGAAATTGATAGCCGTCAGCTTTATTACATTACTGTGACCTATATACCAGTATGAGATGGCAGAAATCGCGCCACAATATTACTGGATAGAGTTAGTAGAGTTCTTTTTAAGCGATTTGCTCATGTACTTTAATTTTCGCTCCTCTATGGTTTCCTCCATCTCTATCATGTGATCTGTTTTATTTATACATAAAACGCAATATATCAGTATAGCGCAGTGATGTCCTAATTGTCCAGGTTTCAGTCTTACACTCCGAGGATCGTGGGTTCCAATCATTCTTAGCAGAATTTTGTTGCAGATTTTCTTTCTCTTTCTTTATATAAATACTCATGTTGTAAGATTGGTCACTGGCCTAAACGAGGAAAAAACGTTGAGAGGAAATGTGTATACTTCAAAACGCTTTATAATACTCTCTGATGTGTCTGTATACCCCCAAAGAGATAGGCAAAGGAGTGTAGTACATTTTGCTATTTAATGCCTTGTGAGGATTTGTACATATGATTATATCTGTACCGGCTTAACTCATTAGTCTTGGACCTATACGAGATCGTTCATCATGAGCTCTAGCCGATCGCAGTGAGGTCGCGGCGGAGTCAAGTCCTACCTATAATTATGTGTATAAGCAATCATTTAATATTTCAGTTTGAATTTTTTGTTGTTATCAAATTATGTGATGTGCGATAAAGTATTTTTGTATTGTATTGTATCTGGACCAGATAGGTCGTGTTCTGACTGATGGGGCAGTTCTTCTTCTTCTCAGCGTGTCGATGACAAACATGTTTCATAATAAGTCCATAAATGCTCTTAGCCCAGAATTAGTTAGAAGTCTCCGAAACCGGCCTGCTTGTATGAAGAGATCGATGAATGTGGAATAAGCACGGCAGGTATGTAAGGATAGGAATATTTAGCAGTCTATGCTCTCTGCCTACCCCGTAAGGGACCTGGCGTGAAGATATGTATGTATTGTACTGTATTTTATTTTGTATGTGTCGTACAATGCATCAGACAGGCAAGCTTTTTATATAGGTACGCCCGTTAAAACCTAAACGCGCAACCGCTTCGAAGGTTTAAGTTCGCGCACAAGCCGCAATTGTTTCCGGCCACGATTTATTTGCGACATGTCACGACTCCATCCGACAGGATTCCGTAAAATGATAACATGGCACGAGAACACGCTAATAAATGCGTACACGATCATATGAACAATATTATTATTGTACTGGCTTACCTCACGCACGTGAGTGACCTCGCTTGTACCGGCGGGAGCTGATGAAAAAGGGATATAGGGCCGAAACTAGTCAGGCCATCCCGTGAAACATAGGTAAGTTAAATCCGCGCATACTGTATTGATAATTTTACTTTATTTTCTTTCTTATATTATTTTAAATCCATTCACGATGTACATATTTTGCTGTCATCTCCACCATGTGCACTTTAATCAATCTACGAGTATGTCGAAAAACACTCCTGTCCTCACTGTGTCAAGTTTTGTTTCCATAGTGTATCGTCCAATACATACATATATATATATCGACGGTTTACAATAAATTAAAAAAAAATTTAAAAGGTAAAGAAACGCAATATCATGCCCGTAATCCCCAAAGGCGAACGCAGAAGAGTGTAGTACATTCCCACGTTTCACCTGTTACGATTGCGTTTCATGGAATGGAATATCTTCTCATCATATGTTTTGGATAAAAAAGAACAGTTGTAATTATATGCATCATCATCATCATCAACCTATTTCAGTCCACTGCTGGACATAGGCCTCACTCAATGAGCGCTATCGCGCCCTGTCCTCGGCTTGGCGCATCCAGCATCTGCCTGCAGCCTTGCCGTAATTATATGCGTAAGTAACAAATTTAAGTTTATTTAACTTCATCTTTTCATGATGGAAGCCTTCGAACTTGTGGTTTTTATTAATTTTCTAATGGGCATGAATACATTGTTCAGTATGCGAGCTCGGTATACATCACACTGATCAAGCATTGGGCAGAGTTAATCAAACAATTAACAAGTTAAGTCGACACAAACTTCAACATTACCTTACTCTACGGGTATCTCTCTTAACTACCAGTACAACCAATAACAATAGTTTTAACACAGAACTTTTATAATCACTAACAAATAAATACATATGTCGTATTCCTTTTCATAATTTTAAACAACCTTTTTTGATTATGGAAATAAAACTACTGGAATGCCTGCCTTTTGTAAAATAGGATTTTTTTAAATGGGCCACCTGAAAACTGGCAACAGCTCACTTTTTGTGATTAATTTTGGTATTCTCATCGTCATTATCAGCTTATCTCAGTCCACTGCTGGACATAATTCTCCCCCAATGAGCACCACCGCACCCTGTTCTCGGCTTGCCGCATCCAGCTCCTGCCTGCAGCCTTTGTGTTCATATACATACATGTAATCCAAGTGACAGGTATCATTATTGCGACCTTCTCATTACCTGCTAATATATCTCTTGCTATTAGACTTGTATTAGCTCGAACTTAGCTCACTTTCTAGTCGTGTCTGAACTATTTCAGGGCGGTCGACATTTCGTTGGGCAGTTTAACATTCTAAGGCACTTCCAGCGGCTGTATATTTCCGTGGTAGCGCCGAGGCCAGTGTCTACAGCTGTTGGTGGTACGATTAACATCTTTTGAACTTGTCATTATCAACCACGTGCGAAGGTTTCTGAATATGTTCGCTTGTCGTGACCTTTCGCCGCTTTTAATGTTTCTATTATATTAAATCCCTCTCTAGATTTGCTTAGAACTTTTTGAATAGCACTCGTGAGGTTTAGTAACTATATTAGCTGAAATGTTAATTGAAAATATTGTATTATTGATATAAAACATTGATGTAGTCGAGTTTGGAATATTAGCGAGTTGTTTAGTTGGTTTACTGTTTAGATATAATGGTAGCTAGTAATTTTTAAGTCTGTTTCGTATAACGTATTTTTATTGAGTTTTATAGTGAATAAAGAAATTTATATTCGAATCTGGCTATGAAACAATTTCACGTAACAACATCAGCTTATTCTGTTTGTTCTGGGTTCGATTCTCGGCATCGCGGATTTAGAATAAGTATCTATAATAAAAATCTATGTTATTCAAATTTGGAATCCACAGTTCATATTTGGAATCCAACAGAAAGATACAAAAAACGGTGAACAGATTCTACTTGAAATTAATTCCTAGAAGGGTTGGATACGGGATAAATGGTTTCCTAACGAAATAGGCTAACGGCTAACCTTTAATAATGTTTAAGTTCAGTCACTGGCCCTTTAGTCCATGTGCAGTGACCTTGGCGGTTGAGCGGGAGGTTGTAGGTTCGTCCTCCCACCAAGGACAAATAGCAGTGTTATGAACAATGAAAATTTATTATATATTCGGGTATATGTACATGTTTAACAGCTGCCTGGTCACCGTAACACGAACAGTTTTGAAAGTGAAGTCTTTAAAATAAGATAGCCATGCTTGGAACTGTCCTGTTATTATTAATTCAAGCAGTCAACAAGTCTACAAATGGTACAGAATTTACATATATACATACACGTAACACCACGCCTATAATCCCCGAAGGGGTAGGCAGAGGAGTGTAGTACAGTCCTACTTTCACCAGTTACGTTTACATCGTATGGAATAAGTGGTGAGCCTATTACCATACGCCAAATTCTAAATTACCATACTAGAAATTCTAAATAAGAGTAATCCAATGGTATCCGACCCGGGATTTGAAACCAGGACCTCCCGATCGACAGTCGCGCTTGCAACCACTCGACCAGCGAGACAGTCAAGTCAAGGCAGTATATACGAGTACGTAGATACACGCTAATGAGTATTACGAAAAAAATAGAATAATTATATGTCAGTTAGTAAAAAATGTAACATTTGTTATTAATATTGCGTCGATACGACAAAACATTGAGCGTGTCAGCGATAAAGCAGGTTTCGAACCTACACAGGTAGGTAAGTGGTAGTAGGTAGGAATGTCCTTGTCTGAGGTAGATGGTAATACCTACTTATACGAACAATGTGATAATTGTCCCCACATAGCTATAAAACCGGACCCATTTGAGATTTCAACAGCCGCGCGAACTAACCTATGCCGGTTTACAAAAAACATCTCTACCTACCCACCTTCAATGTATTTAGTTACGGAAGTCTCAGGCAAAAAGGGTACATAAAAAATATACCATAGATTTGGCACTTGGAGCTTGGGTAGCTTAAAGCTTTTAAATATGACACGATATTTTGAAGGTCGTAAGTCCGTAAACTTAACAGAACGCAAACGTAGTGTAGGAGGCCCCCCTGTAACGTGCAGTTACGATATACGCTAAGTGGTTGGCAGCGGTTGGATGTGAAGAGCTGAAGATCGAGCTCAGTGATGTGCTATAGGAATTGCTCATGCTTAGGAGTGAACAGAAACTGTCCGATGACGATAGTAATAATGATGAAGTCCTCGTGTCTAGAAGTCGACGTAGAGTTCGTTGTACCAACTGCAGATAGTTCAGCAGTGGTATATGTTATTATATTAAGGCTTCTCATCTTTCCACAGATAAATAAGACCTTCTTATAGAACGAGACACGAAAGCTTTATTTTATACAGAACTCTATACCATAACAATGAGCTTTGTTTAATGCTAAAAGTACACCTATGCACATACACGCACACACACATACACAAAAATATTTCTATATATATGTAGTTTGTCCATCCTCAGGCACAGATACATATATGGGTGTGTGGGTGTGTGTGTGTGTGTGTGGGTGTGTGTGTGTGTGTGTGTGTTTGTATGTATATATGTATGTATAATTCTAATTTTAAATGTAGGTATGTGCCGGGATTTACACTGCATACCCGCGTAGAGCGTGCCCAAAATCTAATCAAGTGGATATGGCTTAATTTTATAATTAAAAGTGATATATCAGTTCAAAACCTACACCTAACACGTCGAAATGAGAGGTCCTTCATAAATTATTTTACAATATCTAGTAATATTATTTCGTGAAGAAATTTATTCATTATTATGTAAATATTTAATTTTCCGTGCAATAGTAAACACTTCGTTTCGTCTATCATATTAAAACTTAGATGGCTAAAGTTCCACTGAATTAGTAACTGAATATAGATGTATTATGAGGAAAATATTCGTAAGGGCCTCTATACAGCTACACTCCTAGTAGAGAAACTCCTTAGATATGATTTCACGCTCGATGGGCACACTAAAGCGAGCAGTAAGCAATCACCAACAGATGGTCAACAACATAGTAAAAAAAAATTGTCTTACACCGTACAAATTTTTTCATAAAATTTATATTTTCCAATCATTTAGTAACTTGTCATTAACCTGGAGAGCGTGAGCGATTTAATGGCATGTTAAATCGAAGTATCTATAAGAATTCAATAAATTATTCATAAATAGAACACACGTAATACATTTTTAATAGTAAAAATAATAAACGAGTAATTCTCTTTTCGAATGCAGTAGAGAAATGTTTGAATTAATTCGCGCTATACCTACTTTTCATTGAAGTATTTCTATTGAAATAATTTAAATTTAAACATCAGTAAATAAAACGTTCGAATGAATTTAACGTTAAAAAGTTTAATTTACGGGTAACCTTTTCAATCGCAGGAACACGGTAGTCAATTGATTGATTTGTAATGTAACGTAATGTATTCTTACAATTGTACTTTAAAAAGGATTCTATTGTGATTGGATATTTTCTAAGTTACGTAAAGTAATCAATGATTGTTCATTTAAACGCCTGAACGGTGGCTGGCTTTGTTTATATTTTTTCGTGTCTCGCAGTTCGTACACAAAGCTGGTAAAAACACTATGAACGTCGTGGCCCTGAACTTCAGTAGGACAAATGGGTGAAAGGATTGAACGGTGTTATGCAATAAGTAGTCAGTACTTATTATAAGTACATTTAACACAGGTTTCATTTAATACTTTTATAGGATAAAGAGTACTGACGTAATACGACTTACGAGAAAGGAAGTAGAAACAATAATGAATTATTAATTATTAACACCAAACACGGATACGTAAAGATTTTTAATGTGCTCATATATTGCATTCATTATATTTGACAGATGTAGGCATGTAAAATGTTTAAGATGACGTCGATACTTTCGTATGCATACATAGATTTATAAAATAGTGGGTTATTGATTATATAATACTTGGAATAAATTTTATGTGCCGTACTGCGCAGTTAAGGAGTAACACAGTAACGCATTAATGATCGTTTTATAAAAAAACTAATGATTTTATTTTATTGTCAATTAACTTAAGTGTTTCCTAAATAATAATACCACAGTTTAATTAGACTTGTTATGAATAACAAACAAACCTTATAATTCTTAATTGTAAACTTCAGTCTTGGATTACTATGTTAATCTATTAATAAATGCTACAGCAACTGACACGAAATAAAACTTTTTAAATATTTATTAGAGAGTTAATTGCGTTCGTTAAACACGAAGGTCACAATTATCTACAATTTCTAAGAAAATTACGAGAACAACTGCAGAATGAATAATTTCTAAGCGTTTTCGCTTCGATGTCTTTCTTGGTTTTTGTACTACCCATACAAATGCTTCAGATATTTAGTAACATTTTTTACCAGCTATAATTTCGTTAAAATTCGTTAAGAGTAATTTTATGTACTAAGGATACATTTAATGATAAAGGAAAACAGCTAATTGTATATTTATATAAATTCGGTGAAGCAATTTTTATGTAGGTGCTCGGTTTATTTTGGAAATATGTTTCTCTACTCGTCCTCTTTATTACTATGATCTTATTAAAATTCGGTAGAGCAATTTTCAAGTACTCGGTGTACATTCAAGGAGTATGGAAAATAGACAACGAGGGTTATTAAAAATTCGTTAAAGTATTTTTAGAGCAAATTATAAATATTATAGGAACATGTGTCAGCGTACGTACAAAAATACCATCTGTATAGAATCTGAAATCTGAAGATTTAAGATATGGTCTTCGTGAGGTCTATCCGACACTTTGTTCATTCCACTCACAGACAATAATGAAATCCTGTGTGATACTAAAACAATTTTAAGTAGAATTCCAGAAGCTTCGTATTTAAGCGATGCAATGAGGTGTGTTCGAGACAATTGTTATAAGGATCTGATTGTATTGAAACACGATAATCTATAGGCAAGTGACATCTAGAGCAAGGACAACGTCGAGATGGGCGAAGCCTCACGTGACGCAAGGAACGGCTATTTCAATCGCATTACCATCTTCCTTCACGCGAGTACGCAAGATTTATTGCAAACTGTTGATAAGTCTCGCCGGAATTGGATCAGGGGCAGTATATTACCAATTGAGTAAGCATGGAAGCATTGAACAAGCAAGAGTCAATGAAAAAATAAAAATGGGACTTGCACTATGCTACTGAAACTGAGCTTTAAGCTGAAAGTTAAACGGCTAATATATAAGTACTAGAATGTAAATATAAAAGGCAGCAGAATTACTTGACCCACACATTTGTATAATATAATATAAGACAATCCATACGAGTATTAGCAAAATTTGACAACATCAGACTTTAATTCCAAAAATATCCGTGTCATAACGGGAAACAATAGAATTTGTCTGGTTACTACGCAATTAAATTACAAAGTTCAAGAGATCATGTATACATTAAGGTAAAGTACCAAGAAGAACACAACAATATCGTCAATCTATTGCCCATTAGTGTAACAGATAAATGATAAATGTTAGCGATGATAATGATCGATGCATGTGTAATTACAGCGTGCACCACGTATTGTAATGGCGTTATTGTATAAAAATGTTAATTGTCGAACCATAACCGACCATAACGCAATTGCTAGTGCACTGACAGGTTTTTCCAATCAATAGATATCTGTGTTTATATTATCGATGCTGAAATAACTAGATTTCATTAGGCACTCGAATACAATACGAACGCGAGAATACCTACGACCCGGAATTCTACTCTAGCCTGCCTTCTTGATTTGGATACACTTACTCATTTTATTTATTGTTAGTAATAAAGCTCAGCATTAAAAATATTCTTTTAATCGAAGGCACCGTCCTACCAGGAGTGTTTCAGCCTATTTGATTGTTATCAATTCAAAGCCTCTTGTGTTCACGGGGATTAAAGTTCCCGTATCAAAACTAGTTTTGTTTAAACAGATTTTGCTTTATCGCTATGACATTGTTATAGGTACTGATGTTGTTGATATTTTAAAAAAATCTTTTCATAAACTAACATTTAAAACAGTGGAATGTAAGATGAAAAGCTATGTACTTAGGTATACGTAGGAATGAATTCCATTATTACTTAACGACATTAGTCATGCATTTATATCCTCATTGGAGTGTACTTTTAACAACTTAATTAATTTTTGTCTTTTTTTGCCTCCTTTTTAGTTTAGTTAATTAATAATACATAATAAGGTTATTTGCTTACAATTCTTGAGGTCCTGTCATTCTTGAGGTCCTTTAATTCCTGAGGTCTTGGATTCACTTGTTTCCCACACCTCCCATTGTGACAAGACACCAATGCCAACCAATGCAACGCTAAAAGAGTTTTTGATGAACATCAAATTCTCTACGTGAAAATAGTTGCGTATTAAATTGAAAGTACGTATATAAAAACAAGGTGTGCATTACCACTACCAAGTCACTTAAAACATTCTGCACAAGCACATTCGTAGCTAATAATATTGTTACGGATATTGACCTGGCGACCAGTCCAAACAGCCTCTCACAACGCGACCAATGCCATTGTGCATTCATTAAGCCATGCAAAAAAGTCAATCTTTGTTTCTGGTTTAAGAGCCCTTCTGTCTAGATCGTTCTAGACACGCGTCGCTCGTCACTTTGGTATTTACAATTCAATGTGTATTCATTTACGGCAATGTCTGCGTGTTTTATTATTTGATTAGAGCCTTTTATTCTCTCTTATGGTATATTTTGTATACAAACGCTGTTGTATAATACACATTATACCAGCTTTATTTATATATTATAGATGGTAAAGATTTTAAAGGTATGTTCACCTTGCTAATAAGCAAGCAGACGGCGAGGAGCAAACTCGCAAGAAAAAGATTTACTTTGAGTTCGCTTCTCACTGGAAGTTCGTTAGGCAATTGTTCTTATCCTAGTTTTTGTGCTGCCACTGTAGGATTATCTTTTATTCAACGTTATAACGATTGCCGGATCTATGGCAATAAGCTCATCCCCAATTCCATTGTAGGACGTTTGACATTACAGATAAATCGTAGGAGCTTACAATACGCCTCTGCACATACCTTCGAGGAAATACAGGCGAGATGTTATAACACTAACAATATTATAACGATATGGTGCGCAATAAAATGTTATAAGGTATTACATTGAATGACATGCGAGTACATTGTTTGCCAGGGTCATCCGACTTGCACTCGATTAGATGTGTTATCTATGGTCAAGGACATAACGTCACATTTCATGGACGGCTATAAGCGGTCAGCTCTATAATAAAAGCGTTACACAATATCTGGGATTTCGTGTTGCATTAAACTTTCTAAGTTATACATAAATGAATTATAAGTACATAATTTCCTGTCTCTAATTTCATTGTTGGAATTTTGTTTAACGCTTATTCGTATTCTTATGTTAAAGAAACAAAAAACCCACTGACCAATTGTTACTCATTATAGGGGATTGTAAAAGGGCTAAGTTATACATAAAAAAGAAAAACAAAAAAGTCTATGGGCTCAAGGTTGTCTGTCCGTGGTGGGCTGCAGGCTGTCGACATGACTGACCATTGCTTTGTTTTATTTTTAAAGCTCTTCCAAGCGGGAATAATCCTGTTCTGGCGATAAAAAATATTTTTAAAGAAAAGAAGGTCTGTTTAATGTTAAGAGAGAATCTTTTTAATGTTTTAACATTTTCGTTATTTCTGAATTCACTATGATCGCTGCTTGGCTGTACAAGATTTTAATTCTACATTAGTTTGTATTTACATTATTAAAAAGAATGAATGAGCATGTTAAAATGAAAGCGAATTATGTTGGTAACTAGCATTTTATGCACGTCCTTGCAATGTTGGTATCATTGTGCTAGGAACTATGATTATTAAGTAAGGTCAGCGACATTGTTGTTAGGTAGTTTTGTTCCTGATAAAATAGATAACGCTAGATCTAGATAGACACCGTAATGCAATCAGACATAATAATTACGTTAAGATTTCCTTTAAAAAATCATTGTACAGTATTACATTGGACCGTTGAAGTAGGTAATCATGATACGAATAAATTTAAGAATATACGATTGGGCAAAGGTGGACCTAATGCAAATTGGCCGGCATTTTGTTAAAAATGTAAAATAGATTTTTGTTTTGACGGAAAAAAAATTTATGACTTGAAGTCAAAAAATGAGATTGGTCATATGACCATCGTCAAGGTCAATGCATGTTTGTATACGTTTTATATCGGTTGTAATTGTTCGTAGCGGGTTGTGTGATCGCCGCCGTGTAACGAGTAAAGTTAAATCTTTTATGGTTTAATGTTTTAATGTAATATTTTCAATTTAATTTTAGCATTTAACCGATATAATTTTTTAATTCGATGTCATAAATATTATATTTTTACATTATTTTTCTGTAAAAACAAAAACTCATTTTTTAAATTTTTAACAAAATGGCGGCCAATTAACTTTTGCCCCACCCCGTATACACATACGGTTAACTGTTAATGTTGTCTGATTACTGCTATTTATATCCATTTTAAATTGTCCGATATTTCCATTTAATATTTTTAAAATAAGTTATTTCTCAATACCTTCAGAATTATTCGTGTATTGATTATTTTGTCACGCTAGTTCTCATACGCAGTAGACAGAGGGCACCGAGTTCGAAATATCTTACAGACAACGCGGTAAGATAGTTTTTTGGAGCTTAGTATAGCCAATCATTATCATCCATGAATTCTATTATTTCCCCACTGGTCACTCCGACCTGTTGTGACTCTATTGGCCAGGCTAAGCAGTTGCATTAAGGCTGGACGGGCTATAAGTATATTAATTATCCATTTAAATTCTACGATTTTCGAGATTTCATATATACTTATTTAGATATGCTATAGATACACACGAAAGGTTTGGTTTTATAAATTAGTGGTCATAGCATAACAAAGAAGCACACACAAATTACAAACTCCTATCAATATTCAAGATGGAGTCCGATCGCCGGGGAAACGAAAGACGACCTTGTGTGATTCGAGGACCCGGCTGACGTGGCAGTGCGTTTGCATGCGCTCCGCGGGCCCTGCCTCGGCCTCCGCCAAATCTAGTCCTATTCACGCGGACATTTATATGTAACTTGGGCAGATTTGGTGATTGGCCCGCCATCCAGTCCAGTATGGCCCTGACTGTTCATCCGAGGTCGTGACTCTATTGGCACCCAGGACAAATATATTTGTGATGATTATAAGACATACATACATGAATACAAGTAAAAAAAGAAATATTATCCGAAAACACTATAAAGGTTAAATTAACAACAAATTAAGTTATCAGTATTCTTAATTGTTTCAAGGCACAGTAAGGATAAAAAAATAAAATGTCAGTTGTTACTGGCCGGCCGTAATGTCAATGTCAAAAAAAACTTAGCAGGTGCATCAACGAAGTGTATATATGCATGTATTTATACATATGCACGGCCGCAACACTGCACGGATAAGAGATCCTTATCGGTAAGGGTACACGCACACTGGGATATAACGCTGCTAAAGACGAAAAATTTACGAGTAGGAATAATAATAATATCTTAGGACGTCTCCACACACGGCCATGGACCGGAATAGGGCATCAAGAGAGCTTGTATTTAGGTAATCATACCGCTGGTAAATTACATATATATATATATTACTTTTATACATATTTTTACATATAAACACAGAACAGATACTTGTGCTTATAACACAAATGATTATTTTGCGTAGGAATCGAACTCACGACTTCCGGCGCAACAGTCAGGTTCACTAACCACTTCACCAACGGGCCAGTCCAATATTTCTAAATATATCTTTATACGATAGATGTTATTACGAGCAGTACTAATTGTCCAGTATGGTTGAGATTATTTAAAAGTTTATTATGTCAAAAGTCGTAAGATTATTTCCAATTAAATACTAATTGATAATTATTATAATGAAGCACGCAAGTCCTTGAAGATAGAAATGTTTCGCACTCGATGCCCTCCGCTTATCCTATAAGGAACCTGGTGTGATGTTATAATAATAATATAATGTACTGTGAATGAGAATGCGTACATTTCAAGTGATTTTTTTGCAAACTTTATATCCTTCTACATACTTCTTCTTCTATCTACTTCTCTTCTAGTACCTAGATACTTCTTTTTCTTCTTTGTCGATCGCATGTCATTTGGGATCGGTTCTCCTAATTTTTCGGGGGCAAGACGTTCTGTCTTGGTTTGTGGAATCCGGTTAATTATTATTTTTATTTATAATTTGGCCTATAATTATTAGTAATTATTTAACCCTTAGTTAGTACTTACATACATAGATCGCATACTTTTAATGTATGTTACAACCAATAAAAATCATTCAAAGAATCTTGAAGACGTTTGTATACTTTGCATATGACACATTTATACATGCATAATTGACCAGGAAACGTGTTCATACGAGTATATCGTTTAAGTATGTTGCAAGTACTTTAAATAAAACAACACGAAACGCTATCATTGCAACACTGATTTAGTATCCTGATTTATTGGTTTAAAATTGGAATTTCGTCTGCGTGTTTAAAACGTTTACATAGTAAAACAGGATGACAATAATGTAATAAAGACTCAAATATTAAAATATCAAGTAGAAAGATATCTCCTTTTCATTTTTATTAGTTCATCGTGAAAAAATATATCACAGTGCGGCAGTTTTTAATTTTTGGAATATATGAATTTAAAACGTCAAGCCGAAGACAGGGCACGATGGTGCTCATAGGGGGAGGCCTACGTCCAGCAGTGGACAGAGACATGCCAGTGATGATGATGATGAATTTTAAATGATTGTTGTCAAAACGTAAAATCACGCTTTTGTTCCCCGAATGGGTAGGCAGAGGAGTGTAGTACCCCCCCACGTTTTACCAGTTACGTTTACGTCCCATGAGCCTATTGCCATACTTGTACATCGAGCACATTTCCAGACTCCGAGTCACTACTAGAAATTCTAAATTGAAAAAATCTAACAGTACCTTATCTCGGATTTGAACCCAGGGCCTCCTGATCGGCAGTCGCTATTGCAAGCAACCGACCAACGAGACACTCAGTATTACGGTAATTTAATTTTGTTACAAGTGACATGTTTTTGATTTCATTTCATCCATGATTGTACTAGTAATCATTATAAAATATTATCATTGAAAATGGCTGAACACTAAAAATATCATTAATATATTTAGGTACTTATTTTTGTTGTATGTATTATGTTATTTCAATTGTATGAGACACTTTAATCTAAGGGATATAAGGGCCTACTTAATGCCTAATCCATTTTCTCCAAGCCAACCCTGGATTACCATTAAAAGAACGCGGGTAATCATTATCATTAAAATAAAATTTTGTTTTTATATGGCAACACATAAAACACGTTTACCTACCGTTTTATTACGAACCGTTACGTAATAATGCACATTCGCAAGAATACTCGTATAACGTGAAATTTTATTTCTTCAGATAATACGCAAAACATCTTAAACATTATGACAATGTCCCACTGTCCTACTTTTGCCAAATATAACTTCGTTTTAATATTCTTTAAATGGTTCTATTTACTCATTACCATAATACAATTGGATATCTTAACCTTAATTTATGATCGTACATGAAAGCTATATTATGATTATGCCGTGCCAATTATGATCGTACATAAAAGCCATACATGGCTTTAATATCTCATATTGTGGTGATTATTGAATATATTATCGAATAATCTATTTTCGGCATTGCTTGCTTATTAATAAATAATAATATCTATCAGTATGAATATGATAAAATATTCATTGTGAATATGTACAAGTATTTTATTGTTTAAGTTATTTTTGTGAGAAGGTCACTATTAATGGACAGTATGTCGTCGTTTACCTCGATAATGTTCAAAACGTACAGACTGAAGTTTACGTTAAGCTTGTCATAAACAGTTAGGTGTAAAAGGTAATCGGTAAACTACATACATTGACTGTCTAAAGTAACAGCGCGATTCATTCAATGTTTGTTTAAAACCGTAACAGTTTTTGAAATGGAATAAAAGCATTCTCTTCTCCTACTGTGATTATGTAAAGTTAAAATACTCTATCTTCTTCGTACCATTTTCCTGTAGCTGTGTTCTTTAATAATAATAATAATAATAATCGACCCATTATAATTCCACTGTTGGAATATGGGTCTCCTCTCATATTGAGAGGGT
>DWEC01000323.1:0-18257 GCA_018245735.1 Microceris miodesmiata
AGCATACAATGTCCAACAATTCAGAAAAAATATAAATATAATAATTTATGTGAATTATTAATGTGGTAATATACATTATTACAACAGTTTAACAAATGAATGAACTTTGTCTATCTTCAAAAGCTTTCAAACGGTACGTCGATAAACACATAAAAATGTGAATTAACCATAATTGGTGATATTTTCAACGATTAAAACAGACGAACGATCCATCGATATCGTTTCATCGCCATTATCGAAGAAATTAAGAACTATTATACAAGATTTTTGTATTATTCAAGATTAACACGATAAAACTCATATAAAAGCTCACCAATAAACAGATATAACAAATTATGTTTATAAAATATTAGCAGTATATAACAACTATACCCTCAAAGCGATAACCATATTTCATTAACTTCCCTCATCTACATTCGCGTTTTAATAAATAAATAAATAAATAATTAGACATCTCTTTCTTATCATTTTCATTACATTATCTGAGCAACATTCGATCTGCATATAAATAAATGTATATAAATACGTGTTGCAGAACGATGTCCAGTTCAAGTCTAATGCGGTCGCTTATAAACTTTCGGCACGATCGTAATGCAATAGGTGTTACATAATTCATTATGAAAAGGAAACCAGATAGTAGGACTGGTATGGCATGGCCGGTGTCTGGCCGTAAGGACATGTTGACGCAGGTGATAAAAACCGGCTATCATAGTTCAGTTTTTAAAGATAATTGTTTAGGCTGCTCAATGTTTATAATAATTGGTACAGATAGTAATAAGATTGAATATACTCAATCCGTTTTTTGGATAATTGCAACCAGTAAAATAATATACCATAGACCAAAAACGTCAATATTAATAATTTAATAGCCAAAAAATATTCATGCACCCATATAATAATAAAAGTTCCTGTAACAATAGTAGTTGCATTTCCCGCAACTAGAATAAATAAAATAGTAGAACCATATCTAATCAAAAAACTAGTCCACGCAGTGAGGGTCCTTTCAAATAGACCGAATACAAAGCAGATTTTGTTTGTATTTAAAATAGAACTATTATACATTTAACCTTACATTTGTCCTTACCATAAACAAATGAAATACAAAAATATTATGAACATAGCTTGTCTTAGTCCAGTGCTGAACATAGACCATCCCACAGGGATTTTTGTCCATAGTCCCTACGCTGAGCATACGTGTTGGGGATCGCAGAGCACACGTGCTCCTACCACCTACGCTGTTGCCCATAGGAGGCCAGAGTATGTAGCCGTGGCTATACAGGCCGCGACACACTGCGGTCAGCCGGTACCGGGTTTAATAATGGTACAAGGGTGTCATAAGACGCCCTGGTACCACGATAGGGGAACGCGATATGTTATATTTCTCCACCCTAACATTAATACACAAGCAATGCAAAAATCCTCACCTCCTCACCACTCCATATCGTAAGGATACTTACGTGTACCCAATAGTAACTAACTAAATTCGATCAAAAGTGTACCTGGATTAAATCTGCTCTCTGAACTGGTCTATTTGAAAAGATAATTAATGAGTGCACTTGGTAAGCATCCTAAGTGTGGTCTATATTAAAGGACCCTTACTTGGTACATGGTATGGATGCAAAGTATAGATGTACTCACAGCTCCTCTCGTTGCCGTTGTGACAACACCATTTTCATCGTGGTCGGGTGATGCTCGCTGCGGGCCCGGTACGTTGTTCGCTGCACTGGAGTCTCTCTCGTTCACGCGGGCGACGGCGGAAGCGCCGTTGCCATTATCACACCTGCCACCGACAGAACAGATGAAATGAGTACTTGTTTTTTATGCAAATAATTTAAATGAACCATATAAAGATATCATTATAGTAAGATTGTAGTAACCTTATTACAACATATTATCACAGCTATATTTTTCTGAAAAAAAAAGTATTATTTCTACTTTTCACAGCTATTTTATATAGGAGAGCATACATGTCATGGAGGAATAATTATAGAAGGGCAAGGTATAAATTCTGGCTAATTGTGGTATAGCGCAGCCTAAATAGGCACGGCTAAATGCCCTGGCCACCGACGGGCAGCAGCGCCGGCGGTGCGAAAGGCCGTGCCCTGCGATCTCTAACGCGCATGCCTAGCGTGAAAGAGCATAAACCCCCTTTTGGGGAGGCTTCTGTCCAGCAGTGGACTAAGATAGGCTGATGATGATGGTATAAATTGCAAAGCATCAAAATACAAGTGTGAGTTTCTGTCAGTGTCATGAGTGTGCTGTTGTGTTCAATGGTATTTAAAAAATGCATTCATCTGAATAAACTGAAATGATATAGTTTTCTTGATGTAATTTTTTAAGACCTATGTAAGACAATTAATTGCTTGTGGTAATGGTAATTGGTAATGGTAATCCTCCACACCATGTCCATTATGGAGTAGGCAGTGCCCTCTGCCTACCCCATAATTAACCTGGTGTGATACCCCATAATAAAATCAATACATAGACAATACAGCACCCTCTTTCAATAGCCAACATCAAAGTAAGGAAATGAATGTTATTTAAAAGACCATTTTAGTAAACAAGAGCTAACCATATATGTTTCTATTAAGGCAGATACAATGAAATGAACAGAGACACAAATGATTTCCTTATTAAAAAAAAAACTTAATAACAGCATTTTGATCCTTACATAGGCTGTATGAGATTAGTTCCCTTCACCTTCTTAGATGGAGAACTATCATATAAAAAAATAGTTTTCAAACTGGTTTATACCATTGAATCTATTGTATGGAAATTATCATCTATCTTTTTTATTTCATCATTATCACATCAGTCTTCACTATTCACTGCTGGATATATGCTGTTTCCGAGGTATGTCACAACACATGATCTTCCACAGATCTCTTCCAGCTGCAGCAGCAGCTTTTTAAGGTTTTTGGTACAACCACAGTATAGTCATTGTACAGGTTCACGAAATTTATGATATAGATATCGAGACTTACACACATACATGTCTTCACGCTAAGACCCTTATGGAGTTAGGCAGAAATCATGAAGTGCCCAATATCCCTATCCTTCCAGACCTGCCATACTTCTTCCGCAGTCATCAATCTCTTAATACATGCACACCAGTTTCAGAGACTTCTTACTCCCTTATCAGTCATAACACAAACTATTGTATGTAAGGTCTGAACAAACTACTTTACTCTTTTTCATGTCTCGTGATAATGAAATTAGAATCTCCAAATTATAGTTACTAATAGATTCCAATGAATCATATAATAATAAATAAAATAAAAATGCTTCACAGTAGATTAAATTTTGTAATACCAGTCATTACAAATGTATGATTCCCATAGGTCCCAAGACAGTTTAAAAAGGAATTTAAATCATTTAAATAATGATAAAGTATGTTAATAAATTATGGAATCCAATAAATATAATATAATATGTAGATTAAGTATATATGTAGATATAACTAGCGAAATATGGAAATGTACTACACGACACTCCTATACCTACCCCTTCAGGGATACACAGATACTATATCATATTTTATAAATAAAAAATAGCAAATAATATATGAATTTTATAACTGACTGTTATGGAAACTTTAAAAATTGTGATTCAACATATTCATACACTGTACATACTGTAAGTAAAACTTGCCTTTTAACATTGTCAAATATATCAAATTTATTTTCTCACAGAATAACAAATGCTTAATAATGTTTTTCGATTTAAAATTAATGTCACACTGACCAATTAACATGAACCCAAATAACGAAATGTCTTAGGGAAGTCTGGCCTTAAGATGGCCATTAGATATTACAGAAGTTAGGGTACAACAGATACATACAAAGTAGAGCCTATGCCATGATAACAGATCATAAATGTGCATTTATCGATTTTTAAAAACACGAAATAAAAAACGTCAGAAATCAATTTAAACTAAATATTACTAAAGTATTCCTAGTAGATGAAGAAATTACAAGATGTTACACACAAGATTCAAAAACACAGACAATATAAAATGCAAATGATTATGAAATATTCAAATTTAGTTTATGAAAGGTTGAGATGCTTTATCTCTTGTTCTGTTTGGTTCTTAATTCCTCTATATTATGTCTACAGAACCAATATTGTACATTATTAAATAACATATTGCTAATTAACAAATAGTTCATGTATATAACAAACCTCATTATAAAAATACGAGAGAGATATTATTAATAGAGTTTACTTACTAATAATTACTGCAGCTGAGTATGAGCTTATTATGAATTTTGTTCACCCATGTTACAGATAAGATTGATAGTCTAGTCTAGTTAAGATATACTATTGGTATATTATCATGCCAAGTCCCATATTTATGCTAGTTTAATTAATGTTAGTTGTTAATCAAATTAATATAAAACAAACTATGAAGTATTTTCAGACATTCTACAAAATTAGTGATCAATTTATGATTTTATATCTGCTGTATTCATTTATACTGTTATAAAAAATTATTTAGCTGATTATAAGTAAACACCATAGGTCATACACAATTAGAAAACACAAAAAGTTACCAAAGTGTTGCCAGCATTGTAAGAAAACTCCATTCCTTTTTTAAACAAGACCCATGTTAGAGCAATCTGGGAATATTGTAGAGGGCAGGTATTTTGTTAGTTTTAAACTGGTTTCTGTATAAAGGGCATTACGGGTTATATTTTGAAAAATCCAACTAAAAATATGGAAATGGTATATTGGTATGATAAAATGTTGAAAATCTATATGCATATTTGTTCTAATGGTGTTAGACCTGGCACTTACAATCCTTTGACCTAAAAATGGCATACATTTTGTGTGCTACGCTCTACAACATATGTCAGATGTGGATAATTGATGCTTCCAGTCAGTTGGTCCTAATGAACTTATTATCTTGATTATGTAACTTTCAACAATATATATATCATTAAAATACATACATACTTTATATTATATTTGGATGTGTAGAATGTTCATATGTTAATGTGAAAAAATGGAACTACAAAATATTACTTCTGGTTGAATCTTTTATAAGTGTTAGGTAACCTAATGATATGACCGAGCCTAAGAGATATAATCTGTTGTGGTTCCATTTTTATTTATTGACCCCTTCTGTGCTGAACTTTTATTGCTTAATCTGTACACCACATAAAAGAGTTCAGTAAGAAACTTTGGAAGACTTATAATTGTACTTTTTAACACAATAATATAATGAATAACATCATTCTTGTATGATGGATCAAAAATTTCTATGTCAAATTATATAAAACGTATTATCAATTTTGTAACGTTAAAAAGATTGTGAAACAACAATAAAAACACAACTATTGTCGAATTAAATGGAACGATACATTATGAAAACTTAACCGTCTTTTAAACGATTACACAATATCAGAATTATCATTTGCCCGTCACGATACTCAATAGTAATTAATTATTACATGTACAGGTCTACAGAGGAATGACGTCCCTTGCTTAATGCATAAAACACACGCGGAAATAACAAACGGCATATAAATACCTTACAAAATCTGTGAATTAAACATTGAAAAGAAACTACCGTGATAGTGCTGTAACATAAAGTAATTATATTGATAAAGATTTTGCCTGACATACTACTTCCTGGTAGAAAAGGTGTATTTGCGCGAATATTATTAAAATATAGCACATAATATTCATCGAACAGAAATGACTCAGAATTCAAATGTCAAATTTCATACTGTCAATTTGCCACATCAACGAAAAATGTAAATTCTTTAGAATGCTTTGCACTAAAATTATTTCAACGATAGCTAATATGTTCAAGGCAAGAACTAGATTCTAGTAAAAATATGGGAATATTTGAACGGCCATATTGAACAGTAACATCCGAAGAATTATATGAGAAACCGTTCACTTGCAGCAAGTATAGTCCAATGTACATATTATACGCAAAGAATAAAGCAACCTTTACTTACAAAACGTAAAATCACTAATAATTGCACTTTCGTTCCAAATAAATATCACACACTCGATATACACACTTCACACAAGACCCAAGGCAGAAAACCGTTTTCGTTGCAATGGCTCAAATTCACTCAATTACAATGGCGAGTTTCGATTTTTCTTATTCTCCTTCTATTCAATTTTCAGAACTACTGTGCCATCTAGCGTCTAGACAATAAAACACAATTTTAAGTTTCCTTGCAATACTGGCTGCAGAAAGAAAATGAGATAGGAAGTTATGTATTTCGTGCGATGAAGTGAAATAGAATAATTAATGTTACCCTAACAATAAAAATTACAAATTTGAAATATAAATGTGAGATGTCGGCTAATTCTTTTAATTCTATTATAAGGAAAAAATAATGTAAACATTAATTTTAAATATTGTCTTTCATCAATGTTCGCTACATTATTGTAAAATAAAATGACGCACAGAATACTTTGTTGGACATGTATTTCAACCATAATAGAATCACTTGTGCACTGTAATGCTGTATTCACATGGGGATTGTGAAATTGTTGTCTTGCCTGTAATTACAAAAATAAAACGCTACTTACGATTAAGGAGAAATAAATATTACTTCATTTTTTTTAAATAATGGCTTCAGAATGTGAAAATTTATTGTAATTTTCAATCTAATTATAGTATTAACTTTCCAATTTTAAGTACGGCACTGATCCCATGTACTATTATAGAATGGTTTCTAATTTGTATATTTTCGTCATTTTTATACTTTTGGTACTCGATTTATAATTTTAAATTTATTTTATATTCAAAATTAAATTGTAATTTTATTTTATATTCAAAATGTACACGAGGGTTTCTTTTGCAAGTTACATGATTATTTTAAGTAGCTAAATCCATTTTTTCTATTATAAGGCTACGAAATGTTTATGCTTTATTAGAAAAATATATGTGTGTAAAGTAAAATAGGATAATTTGGTCCACAGTGTAAAATTTTTGTAACGTTATTACAAATGAACTATGGGTGCCTAAGGAAAATACTCTCGTAACGCTTATATACATTTTATGAATTTTTTAAAACATTTCTTTAATTATTTAATTTTCCCAATCTAATCTTCGCCTAACACAGTTCTACACAACAAATCGTTCATACTTTTTGGTTCCGATTTTTTTTATACTATGAAACACGTTTTAAAAACAAATGAACGATAGATAGAACCGAAGAGGCGAACGATACCTACCCAACTCAACAAAACAAATGTCCGATTCGTGCGCCCATTTCGTAAGTTCTTCGAACGATAATTTTGATCAACGCCCTTAAAATATTATATTTTCGTATAATTGGGCGTTAATGAAGCACTGTTGTTTTATATTTAACCTGGAAATGGTGAACAACTCGCAGATACCGTATTAATTCGAAATGTGTGTTTTTAAATCACTGATCTCTTAGTAGCAAAAGGAATCAAGTTTCATTTCGTCAATTTTCAAAGTGTTTACACGAGTGCTCCAATACTGAAGATTTTTATGGTGACAAAATTGCCATTACGTTATCTAAGGCCAATTGTGCCTTAAGATGGCAGTGAATACTGTTCTCCTTTCACCATAAATGATCAGATTGTTATTATCACCTATGTATTGCTCGTTTCGGGGGTTACGAAGGACGGATGCTGACTCGGAGGAAGGAGTGCGATGGTGATAGCAAAGAGCAAGAAAGTTAAACCGCAACAAATGAACACTATAAAGAATATGGATTATAACTGGACACCTGGCCCTGATGCTCAGAGCAATCAGGAGGCAGGTGTTCCCAGGGCTGTGTTCATTCCTCATGCTAATTCTCTGCCTTTCGAAGAGAGGCGCGTCACATTGGAGCAATCTGTCAAGGTATTGTCAAACTCTGCTTTCATAACTCTTACCCATTCTAACCCTAATTTCGTTACTACTATGGTGTGTGGCAAATTCTTCTTTAACAGCATTTATTTTCAACAGCCAAATAAATGCATTATGCTATAATATTCCCAAAGTGTTTACAATCTTTAGAAGTTATGGTTTTATTTACCTGTTTCTGTCACTGTTGCTTACTATTTTTCATTTCTGTGTCATTTATAATCATTGGATTAAGTAATATAAAGATGTACCATTTACTATGTATACCAATAACTGTGTTTTTATCTGGAATAAGGTGTCCATAAAAATGTACCAGCCAGTAATACTGAAATATCTGATATACTGATGAGGTATATGACAATTCCGTTATCTAGTTCGTCACAGAGGTTGTCACATTTGATTCCAGTCTGGAAAATCTGATGATGAGAGTTTTATATAGTTATATCTGTGTTCTAGATTGTTGTGTGCTTGACTATTTGATTATGTGTGTGTCATACCAAATGAACAATAATTATTCCTAGGATTTGGATTGTAGGGATTGCTAGAATTTTTTTTTTTATATTATTCTTTAACAGTATACTGGTGTTTCCTTACTATATTAGTTACTGGAATTAGGGTTATACTCAGTAATGCTTCTGTAGTTTAGCATTTAAGCTGAAAGTGTCTGAAACTGCCGAGTGTGTGCTTTTAATATGTCAGCAGTATATTTGCATATGGTCCTTGGGGCACATGTATAGACCACTCAAGTATTTATAAGTTAGTTAATATGTTCAGTAAATATAATCAGCAATAACATTCTAAGTTATTAGTACTTATTAAATGTTAGTTTAGAGTTTCTGAAAATAATTAGACAAGTTAGAATTTAATTATGTATCATAGTCATATGATGAAACTTGCCACTACACTGATGATTATAGTCATCCTGTCCAGTTCAGTAGAAGGAGATGGTGTTTTATCTAGATACTGCAAAGGTGTATACTTTATAAATTAAAAAAGAAAACCAACATACCTGTATTTTTGATGTAAATTTCAGTAGAGCTATGCTTATATTGTAGATTAAATATTTTTTAAAACACATTTACATTCAAATTAAGAAGTTAAATATTTAAAGTTAGGCAGGAATGGGATGATCTTTTTTAGTATTATAAAGCACACTTTTGAGAATAAACCATTAACACACATGTCACTGTAGTTAGTGAAGTATTTAGTAAAGAATAAATAGTGTAAAAAATAAAGCAATAGTTCTTAGTAAGAGAGATAAAGACAGAGTTAATAGGCTCTTTCTTAGAAATAGATCATTTTATGTACTATTGCAACACAGTATGGATTGTTTAAAAAAAATATTTCTTTATAAAAAAAATACCTTTACTTACATAGCTGTATTAAATATTTTGTTTTTCTGATTCATTATTGTTTTTAAGGTTAAGTACCCAGATGGTCCAGAATTCACATTTTGAAACATTAATTACTGGCACTACAAACACTTTTATAGAAAAGAGAGGAAATAAAAAAAATAAGATGGACTTTTCTATTACGTATCTTTGGTTTTACAGATTTACAAGAAAAGAAATCTCATCTCATATTTGATGATTCAGAAATACTATTATTAAATTACATACTATAAATATGATAACAGTTTTTAAAAATTCTGTCAAATAAAAATATTATTAACATATATGAAATAAAAATACCAATATAAAATCAAAAAGAAACCACAGATGGAGCAGTACCATTATAACAACAGTACTAAATAAGTAATCTTGCATTCAATGCTTGTAATTTAGAGCTTAATAAGGATGAACAAGTTCAACCATTGAACGGCTGGAACTCAGCCCTCAGCATCTTACTCCACATACCAACCTCAATTTCCTTTCATTTATTCTGTATTGTTGTAAATGGAGCATTGATTAAAACCTACACAAGTTCATATGATTTATTTAAAGTCACATGAGACTTAACTCTTACTGTGTTGCATTCAATGCTGTTAGATTCCTTAACTAATCAATAATAAATTAAGGTGCAACTAATTTCAAGGTAAATGTAGAAAAGCTTACTTTTGTGTCAATATATCTGATTTCAGTGAGTATTCTACAGCTGTCTGGAATTATCAATATGTGTTCACATCAAATAGGTATATATATCTTAGTAAGATTTTGTCATCCATCTGTATTCCATTATTGAATGATCTAAGTTACATATAAAATAGATATTTTATATGTAACTAAGCTAGATACCAACTGTACTGTGGTAGATACCAACCTTAGTATCTCAAGATTTACCCAGAATTTAGACTTTATATACTGTTCATTACAACAATATAATAACTCATCACCAGAATGAGTCATATTTGATACAGCAAAATAGAAATGCAGATGTTATATTCCTCTGTTTTCGATATATTGTTTGTTGTAAACTATTTATTGAGATGCCGATACTGTGTAAGGGATTGAAGGAGATATCATTTTGCGTACTTGACGATGAAGTGGTCAGATAATCTTGATAAATATTCATATTATTGATAAACATCTCGTTTTACAATGCTAGTGTTTTGTCTCGTAAATTTTAAAAATTTTCTTGTCACAATCACTATATCTCCAGTATATGATAAAAGGTCATTCTCTTTGTGGTTTTGTACTGACTCGCATGAAGAATATTGTACTTACATATGGATAAGCTAAAATGAATACTTTGAGCTGATATTTATTGTTTTTTTATTGAAGCAAAGTTCAATATTTAAATGAGTAAATATTCTTAGATTTAATAAAAATTGTAATAATTGTACTACTGGCTAATTTTAAAATAAATATAAGTTTTTTTTGGGCACAGATCTCTCTTCAGCGTAAAAAAGATTATGGTCATGATAGTTATGTGTAGATTTACAGATTTTGGATGCCTTCTATAGAATATTCTGGAGAATTATAAGACATGTAAGCTTTCTCACTCAAGTTTTATTTTAAAATTAATGACGCGGTATTTATCTTTAAATATACACATAACTTCTTAATATTAATGTAGTGCTTGCTTGGATTTGTCTTTACTCATGTGCAATATGTGACATTATATATATGGCACACTATAACATCAAAGTCCTTAAACCTACTCATCTGAATAGACCCATGTCTAAAAATAAATGGTTCAATATTGTCCTGAGATGACATTAAGTAGTAATAAATTTTTATTTCTAGTACAGATCGAACTTTATACTGAGAACGTAAACAAGTATTGTATATAGTATACAGATGCTATATACAATATCAGCTGGAAGCAAAGCTGCTGTCGATGATTTGTTTGAATAATGTTTTATTTATTTGCCTTTGTTCTTTATCTCCTGCACATGTACTTAAATTGTTCAATTGATTTAAATTACTGCAATTGTTTGAGAAGGGAGAATTCATATTGATATATATTCATGGCGGCTCCCATGTGGGGTAGGCATAGAGCATGGCATGCTAAACATTACTATCCTTACATACTTCGACATTCATCACTCAGTTCAAACTTGTGTGTCGTTTTCCAAGACTTCTTACTCTCCATCAGCTAGTATCTGAATAATATTGCACATATTATTAGTACCTTGTATTTGGATATTCTTTTTGAATCACTTAATCTCAAATAACATCAAATGCCATCCGTCATTACCCAGTGCTTGTGACAAGCATTCAAAATATTCTGTGAGTTTGGAATATATTATATTTTATATGTGTGTGCTGAGATGGTATACATTCACCAGTTTCAAACTAGATTCTGACCGTTTAAAGAATACGAAGCTCCGTTTATAGTTTCCAATCGCGTCTTGTTATGCGTTTATGTGGAAGTCAATTAATATGTGCGTCAGGTCGGGCCCGGCCGATTGTGTGCTGTGGTGACAGTGTGCATCAGTAGGGCTGAGTCAGCATGGCCGGCGCTGCTCGGGACTGCTACAGTTGTGCATTGGCAATTAAATGTAATAAGATTAAGTGATGCTATTCCTAGCCACACATGCCCCGTACGCACTGAGCGCAAGTTCTTATCAGTCGTTCTACGCGTGCAGGTAGTACCAAATTGAAAATTTTGTTATCCTTTCATTACTGTATGAAAACACTGAACGATGTCAAAGTGAACGAAATCATTTTTCTAGTCATACATTTATGTTCATATCTGTTCATTAGATTTATTTGCTGTTTATAGGCAAAGATTTATCAGTAAATGTCGGTTTCGTATAGAATGTTAATGATTCTTCTACTTTAATTCGATAAACGTTACGATGCGTGGGCAGTTCTCCATACTAACAATTACTTAATTAGTGTCTGTATGTCAATAGGATTCAATTGAAAGCGCAATTGGAGATATTCGGACATCTTTACGACATTTAGATGTATATATAGTACATGACGTTAGAAGTTTATATATTTAATGTATAAATATACCTTGTAACTTTTTAAAATTTTTATTTGTGACTGTTGACAAATGTTTAAATATATTTTCTTTTACGGGTGTTTGGCATCAATGTAAGAGATATTTGATATTGTTGTATTGATATGAATGAGTTCATTTCGTACGTTCAATGAATGGCGTTGTAGTATATGACTCGCATGTACGATTGTGAGAGTTGAGCATTGCGCAGGCGAGGAGATATGAAACCCTGTGCGTATTCTCTATTAAATTAGCTGTGTTCATGACACTGCATTGTTTTATACAGTAGAATTCCCGCACTACGTTCTAATGGGGACTCTAAATATATTTTTTTTGTTTGTTAGAAAATCTATTTGTAAGCATTGATTAGGGGTGGGTTTAAGGCACAACTATTAATCGATCTCCTAGTGATAATGTTTTTTCCACAACCATTTGATGAAGATATTGAATCTTATAATACCATAACTGTGCCCTAAGTCAACTTATGTTTTATATGCATTTCGCTATAAATAGTAATTGTGATGTTTCAGATTGGAAGAAATGTGTACCGCGCGACTCCTAGCCCAACGAACACTATTTTCGAATGCAGGGTGCTATCACGACATCACGCGACATTGTATTACGACAAGGGGCATTTTTATCTCGTGGTAAGTGGTTACTGCTATTTTCAATAAAAAGTACGAAAGAAAGAAATCGGAAAAGAAAGAAAGAAACTATTTATTTCGCTTATTATACGAGCTGCTGCTTTATAACGAAATACTAAAAATATAGTTTTTTCCTATTTCAATATGTCTCGTAAATTCATTTCAATTGTAAAATTGCAAAGAAACTCATTTAGAAATGAGCGTTGATGTCAGTTTCATCTATTTCCACTGGCAGCAGGTAATACGAATTGGTCAGTTTGATTGGCTTCATGCCGAGATTATTGAACTTGTTCGCTCGCGGTATACTATTTTTTTCTGTTCAGCCCCACTGGTAGTGGCTTTTAAACGCCGTAAAGATCGAGAGGAGTGCATAAATCATTTTATTTATTACGGCATTCGAATGCATTGTATTGGCTCGTATCTGTGATCGATGCATCTTACCCCGCTCACTTCTCCCAGACCGCTGCAATGAAAATACTATAAATAATATCAGTTTTAATTAATTCCGTGAGATTAAATTGATAATATTCAAACTAGCCCGTCGGTCTAGCGGTTGGTAAACGTTACTACCGAGCCTCGGGCTGTGGTTTCGATTCCCGTCTAACATTAATATTTGTGTCAATAGCATAAGTATTTATTGTGTTTGGTTGTAATGTATGTATAAAGTATATATTGACTGTCTCGTTTATCGAGTCGTTGCAAGTGCGACTGCTGATTCGGGAGGTCCTGGGTTCAAATCCCGGGTGAGGTATTCGAATTTTCAAATTTAGAATTTCTAGTCGTGACTCCGGAGTCTGGATCTGTGCCCGGCGTATGAGAATACGCTCATCGCTTATTCTACGCGACTTAAACGTAACTGGTGAAACGTCGGAGTGTACTACACTCTCTGCCTACCCCTTCGGGGATGACTGGCCTAATGTTCTGTATATATTCATGTTTATAGTTATCCAGCAGTATGGTTACTATGAAATAAACTTTTTGAATGATCACATACTTTATGTGTGGAGATGAGATCGTGTGATATTATAATTATTATAAAATTGTAATAATTAACATTGTCCCAATAAATATTAAGTACTTTATTGTAGGAAGTGCCTGCTCCTAACCTACTCAGTCGGGTCTATTTGAATTATAATTGGCATCAATTATTTAAGTCATCCCTGACTCACATTACAGCGAACATAATTGTTGTAACGCTGGAGATATGTACGCAGGTTCGCTTTGATGAGTTGATGTAAGAAAAAATAGAGCGTCCTTTATTGTATATTATTTTTGTTTCCGTTTTATCTCTCTTTCACTCTTTTTTGTGCGTTATTTTTAATTAAATTCGAAGCAATGATTTCCTATGATATATTAAATTAGTCTTTGGTCTGAATATATGATTCACCACATGAAAATATATGAAATGTTAAAAGATGGACTTAGAAAGACTGTTGGTGATGAAGAAATTATAATCATTGTCCGCCTATTCCGGTTCACTGCTGGACATAGGCCTCTCCAATAGCACGCCACTGAGCTCGATCTTCAGCTCTTCTATAGAATTCAACCACTGCCAGCCACTTTTTTCTAATACATAAATGATTAAACAATAAAAGGCCAACCGGACCAAATAACACAAGGCTAAACAAAACATATTAGCGCCAATAGAACAACGCCTCCAGTTCCTCATACACATGCGAATATAGCAGTCGTATAAGTCAGATGATAATCGCATCGCGGAAAACCAGATTCGTGTACCAAGGCGGCGGTGTCTAAGACGGAAATCGTTATACGGAACACAGGCTGTTCCCTTCGCCGCTCACGTTTGTATGTTTAAACTAACAGAAACACGTGTCCTTTATGATTAATTCATGATCGCTCGGTAAGAGTTCGCTGGACGTTCGCGTTTCGTCTGACGTCGCTTTATTATACTGTTACGGTTATATATATTTATTTATTCCTTATTGAAAAGCTGAAGATCGCGCTGGCCCATGTCCAGCAGTGGACGGGAGTAGGCTGATGATGATGATTCTTTATTTAAACATCAAAAAAATTCATGTTTAACAAAATACGAATTTAATGCTTAGTGGATTTTATCTACCAGTCAGCCTTATAGATACGAACGTAATGTATGATTAGCTGATTAATGTTGATATACCGATTGGCCCGTCGGTGTACTGGTTACTGAATCTGTCTGTTGCACAGAGGGTTCTAAATCCCATTCAAAATAAATATTTATCTGATATTATAACACAAGCTCTCTGGACGCTTAGTTTGGGGTCAGATGGTCGTGTGTGGAGACGTCCCAGTACATTATTATTATTATATATTCGGACACTGTCAGTCCTATTCCAAGAGTTCTGTTTAAGGTTTGTAGCCGCACTTGTGACTGCCGTCCGCTCGTTAGTTGAAATCAAATAAAATGTCCCCTTTTGTGGAGTCCTACTCTCTACTCTACGTGTCTATTCTCTTCACTTATAAAAATAATATACTATAAATATACTTGGCTAATATTAGATACATTCTTTTTACTATGTACTTATTACCTTCTGTCTCTCTTACCCATCTTTCTATCTAGAGATCCTTTGTCCTTATAATTAATAGAACTAGATGAAATTGAAAGGATAACTGTTCCAATTGAGTGAAGGTAGTGTGCAAGTACGTATAGACATAAATCAAGGTTGCTACGTCCGCACCAACATAGACGCACGGACGCCTTCACCGTCCGTACTACACATAATAGAGGCCGCTCAAAGTGCACCTAAGGATGCTAATTAGCACGCTCGATGTGTTATTGCGAACGAATGATCGCGTATGAGGAACATTAGTTCATCCATATCATCTGTATCTATTCGACTCAATTCGTATTATTATTTTGTAATTCGGTTATTAAATTTGGGAAATAAATTGACTATGGCCGTAACTCTTTGATGACCTGTGTCTCACAGTTCTGTGTCTGACTTGTGTCTAACTGTGTCTAACAACCTGTGTCTAACAAAATCAACATTCGGCCAGACATATCAAAATTTTGTCGTTGAACGTCATTTTGGTTCTAATGTCAAAGAGTATATTATTTATGTCATATAGATATAGTAGCTCTATGGTAATATTAAACCATACATTATTGTTTGACATTGACAGGATAAATGTAAAAAATACTGTTTCATTTCAAATAAATTAATATATTTTTGATTCATATAATATAGAAGTTTTAGCTTTATGCGCTCTTTCTCTATATAAACATTAACAATTGCAGTCTCACATTTTTCCTTGCGTGGACTATGTTCAAAAAAGGCTACAAATATTTATTCTACGTACTAGTATATAGATTACTTTATGAATATACAGAAGTCAAAAATTAAAAGTGATTCCAACGTAGAGTTTGAAAGTAAAACATTTACGTAATAGACATATCTTTATATGGCAACAATGGCAAATTTCACCTCCTCCTACATTATGGCTTTATGAAGTACAATGAGCTGTATGGGCATATTTCCGTTCCGTTATTTTTATAGTTGAGTCGTTTACGTTTCACTTATCGTATTATATTTATTTATACGAATATAGTAGAAATTTAAATAATAAATATTTCATGGGAATTTGCTTCCATTGTTGATTAGAACCTTATCTCTATAGTCATTGCAATATAACTAAAGAATATAATTAATTATATTCATTCATTCATTCACTAGTAATTCTAGAAAATTCTAAATGATTAAAACGGTTTAATGATAACAGAGGGTCATAGACGGAAGTACCATATCTATTAATATACTATGCTATAATATCCATTATAGCAATGTACCACAGACGGTAGCTATACTATAACATATATTTGCGGTCATTACTTGGTCAATAATGTCTTGCTATACCGCGCGATATCTTGCTATATCTGTCAACATCATTTAACTGAGAATCAGATATTTATCTAAGTATGCGGTCATTCGAGCGTTACTATAGAAAATATATTGTTGTTATAATATATATTATAGCTGATACTGTGACGACCTAAAGAACGGATAAGAGAGAAACGAAACAGGCTTTAACCGGCGTATCAGTTACTCCATGTGCCCACTAACAGGTCGATTCTCGGCCGCCCACGAGACACCTCTATCATGAGAATTGATCATAGAACGCAATCGTCAGTACCTCATTACACAATCTCTCGCAATATGTTTATTCATCAATTTTGTAATGACACTTCTTTTGGGTGTGTCAATATTTTTTTAGATCTTTCCTTTTGAATCAGTATTACATTATTTAAATTATTTGCAATTAGAATAAAAGAGTATCAAAGATTAATTTTTAAGACATTATTTTGATGGCCTCGTTGGTTGAGTGGTTGCAAACCCGACTACCGACCGTGAGATCCTGGGTTCAAACCTTGAGTCGGTTACTATTGGATTTTTCTAATTTGAAATTTCTATTAGTGGCTCGGAGTCTGGACCTGTGCCCGCATGGCAATAGGCTCACCGAGAAACGTGGGAGTTTACTACACTGTCTATTCTTTTGGGGATTACGGACGTGATGTTACGTTATTATTATTAACAAAGGCTTAAAATGAGCCCAAGTAACAAGTAGTGATATTTTTTATGAAATACACATTTCAAAAATGAAAATAAAATATTTTCACAAAAATGTAATATTTTTGTAAATGCTTGATTTGTATTTCAGTAGGTTTCCATTTATATTTTAAGAGTATGTTTATAGCCTGTTATTCTTTAGTAACAAGTCCAGTTCACCGCCCACAGATTTGTCTTCGTCATTGCCTAATTCCATTCTTAGGGTCGTTTCACAATGTTGTACCGGATTCGTTCCTCGTATACATATTTAACATATGGACTTGTTTGTTATATTCTTATATTATCACGTCAGTTTTCTTACGGGATAGAGAGACAGGCCTAACAATTTTAATAACTACTAGCTGTGCCTGCGACTTCGTTCCCATGGGAGTCAAAACTTTTTCTAAAATTAAAGTAGACTAAGTTACTCTTTATTATATCAGCTATCAGCCAGTAAAAGTCCCGTCAAAATCGAGCCAGTCGTTCAGAGATTAGCCGAAACAAACAGACAGAAAAAATGTAAATGTTATTTTGGTATATGTACTGTGTATACATACGGATTTAGTAAAAAGCGGTTATTTTACTATTACAAACAGATACTCCTATTTAATTTATTTGTATACATTATAGTCAGTCTGTCATCGTCCACTACTGCACATACGGCTTTCCAATAGTACGCCACAAAGTTCGTAATTGTATAACAATATTTTAATCTTTACATTCGTTTAGCTAAAAATTTGATTATGATTGTCTGAGAATACTCAAATATTGTACGAACTTAAAATTTAAAGTTGCGTGACTACAAACGAGTTTAGCTTTTGAATGTGTGCTCAC
>DWEC01000324.1:0-18257 GCA_018245735.1 Microceris miodesmiata
GGTAAAAGCGTAAGTCGGATATAAATACGGAATAATTCAAACAAAACATTTTCAGTATTCAAATAGTAATCGATCATGGAACGCGAGCTAAATACGAATATGTAACGGAATCGTTTACGGAACCCTCATCCAGTCAGTAGCCAATAAGCGGTGAACGACACGCGTGGGTGGAGCCGTGCGTCCTACCAATTGTGGCAAAATTGATACACCCGGGTCATGTTACAATCCGGATAGGAATAATGCCTAGTATTAAAAACCCTTTTGTATAACCCCGCGGTGCATTATTACCCGTCGCCGGATGAAATGCGTTCGTAAATCTGTGTTTTACTTTCTTTGATACGATTGTTGTGTTTTATTAAGCTATGAAGATCTCGTTGTTGTGAATGGACGTTGAACGATGCTTTATTGAGATATTTTAAAATGTCTTCCATAAATCATAATTGTGAATAGTTGAATCAGTTATACGGTAGCTTAAGTTTTTGTTCGTTACTGATTCATTTCACAGGTGACAAGTGTTAATTTATTATCACTTTCATTTCTATTTCTTAGTCAGTCGTATCGTCAGTCGGATTAACATAGGATTGGATATTATCAGCCATTTTTTCTCCGCATCATCAGTTTGCTTAATTAACTTTCACTCGTCTATTCTCATCGTTGATGTCATACTGACTGAATTAGACATTTCTCAAGGCGTCGTTAAATTTTAATGTGATTTAAATGTTAATCAGGCTATAATTAATTCGAACAGGATCATATGTGCAATATTATTGATTAAAAAGTCTCGCTAACATACCTATGTTGTTCGGAGAAATTGTTAATTGTCCTGATATTCTCTACCTGGTAATCCTGGAAATGATACAAAATATTTTAGAATGTATAATCATGCATGACGTTTATTTCTTGAAAAATAACAGTTTTTAGGTATTTATTTGGCACGGCCATTAGAACTGACGTACGAATTTTAAGTAAACGAGAACCACAAATTCCGTCATTTCTCAAATATTGCAAGTAATGATTATGTATATGGAAAGATAGCAGCTGTATCGTTTTCATGACGGTTTAGCGTTAAACGAGCGAACAGAATCACCAATTACAAAAACATGATCGTCTTCGGCGCACAACCATTTAGGTATTTAAATAACACCCTTTATCTCGCCAATCTACCGTTTTGTTCGCGAACATGCCTCATTATCCATAAGCGAAACCTACCGGCCGGTCACTCACAAAGAACGTATACCAAATCGAAATCATCCGAAGCTAAATCAGCTCACAACAATATAAATTTCGCATTGACACACATCGGCCCTTCCATAAATATCGCACTCGTTTTGTTTCCTACAAACATTTTTATGTGGACAACATCAGAAAAATACTTCCCAAATATCTCTGGACATATATAAATAAGACAGTGTGGTAGTAAATGTCAATAATATGCGAAATAATGGATGTTAATCTCAGTTGAATTTGTGATTTGCGACCGGACGCACATCAAAGATTAGCCGGCAGTTAAAATTCGGAGGGCTATTTTTTGTGTACAGTCAGCGGCTGCGTGGCTATGACTGTCTTCAAGGCTACCTCCCGTGTTTATCCACGAGACGGTGCCTCGGTATTACGTCACTATACGACGTGTTGTGCCTCTCTTTCCCACTTGCTCTTTCCTTGTTCGTAGGACTACGCTAGGTGTGAGGTTGTATTCAATTTAAAAGGAGATAATCTTTGTTACTGTAAATTTGAACTTTTTTGCTATCCGTTGCACACGGTACACTAATTTATACGCACAGATCATTAATTTGTTTTGTTTATAAGCAATTAAGTATGGTTGGCGGATTTTCGAGCTACTGGAGTTGGTAGACTGAGGAAATGGAGATAGCAGATTTGAGGTATTGGAGATAGGATACTCTTAATTTTGTTAAATTAAAACATTACTACTATATCGACTACCTCGTTGGTCGAGTGGTTGCAAACACGACTACCCGACCGACCGACCGACTTCAAATCCCGGGTCGGGTACTATTGGATTTATGGAGTTTGGGTTTGTGGGTCCTGGGTCCAAATCCCGGGTCAGGTACTATTGGATTTATGGAGTTTGGGTTCGTGCCTGGTGTATGGCAATAGGCTCACCCACCTATTCCATACAGCCATTCAGCCATATACCACCACCTATTCTACCTTTCTGTACTACACTCCTCTACCTACCTCTTCGGGGATTAGGTATCTTAAGTAGTAGGTATGTACATGTAGGTCATAGAATGTCCAAGTTTCTTTTGCTTGAACGAAACCAATATGGTAATTCCTGTCTAAAGAGCGATTTTGGCAGCCAGAATACTTGTTACATATCTGTAAATGATTTAAATTTATACTCTAATACTATTCGAGATACGATATAAAAACGTAAAGATATTACGATTTGACATTAATATCCCTGAAATTGTCTATCGAATGTACATTTTTCTGTAAGGTATCCAAATTTTTCCACTGATTATCGTTTTTGAAATGAGAGTAAACGAAATCTTTGACGAATCAGAAATAAAATAATATTTCGCGACGAGCCTTTAATAAACACCTATCTTTATAATTAATCATATTACAATATTGCACATATTTAAGGGCACATTCTTCCAATTCCATACTCTGAATTTCCATAGACATGTTACTGGCACGAAGTAGGTTCCACCGTAATGGTCCCAGTTGTTCTGTCTCATTGCACGTTATGTAGTACTCTGGATGTTATGATCTTATCTGGATAGAAATACGGGCGAATAAATCGGGATACGGGATACGGCAAGAATGTACAAAGCATTTGCTATTAGCAACCCACGCATTCATATAGACACAGTGAGAAGAATAAAAAGCCTTTTCTAAAGATATTTAGAGAATTATGCGGTATTATTTCTTCAGAGAGACAGTATTCAGCAATGTTGCTCATATATTATTAAGTGAAATGAATTGAATTAAAATGAAGCTGAAATTAAATGGAATATAGAGAGTTGGTGTCTTTGGAATATTTTTAATAAAAAAGACAGCTGACGAATGAGTCATAGGTGGTCACTGTCATCTACCGCCATCTGTGACCAATCTGGAGTAATCTTAAATAATAACTACAACTGTCATTAACAATCATTTAGCTGGGATACTTAGTTAATTACTTAATTAGATGTTAGCTGCTAATAGGAACACTGGAATAAAATCTTTAGTATTTCATTGATTAGTATTAGCTGGAAATTCTGTTCTAATAAATCGTTCTAATAAAGAATAATACGAACATTGTTTCTTACTGATAGAAATAGATACAACCGTTATAACGCGTTGGAACTATTTCTAGAACTTTCGCTGCCCTTTGTCTTATTTTGACGCTAATAGATCAATGTACCTAACAAAACATTTAATGTTGTATTTGAAATCTATATTTAACGCACGTTATAACTAATCTATTTGGTGTTAATTGTAACGACGACTACGTAGCTGTTGGTTGTGTTTTAGACAAGATTTGAACATAATTATGTACGCACAATATATATCGTTTTAAAAACAAAATTTTTGAAAATAATTTCTTCAGTTTTATAAAAGCTATAATTTATTTAGTTTTATAAAAGCTTCATCAGCAGGTTGAAAAATAGATTGTTGAAGGATGCGAAGCCTTCACGAGTCCCACATGTGACCTACTGACATTAGTTATTATTATAATCATTGATCATTGCGAGCAAATACTTATTAATTCCCACACACTTTCACATGTATAAACTGTATCAATAAAGAATGAATTCGAATTCTACTTATTAAATGCACCAGTATCACACTAGTTTATTACGAATGCAATGTTAACGTAACATCAGGCGTGTAATTCTAGAAGAGATAGGCAGAGAAGTGTAGAACACACCAATGTTTAAGAAATTTACAAAATAAGATTATAATAAACTTTAATTTTCAAACATAGAAACAGTTATATCACCAGATCAAGTACCTTACGGGGTAGACAGGGAGAACGAAGTGACAAATACCGCTATCCCCACCGACATGCCGTGCTTTATTCCCATAAAAAACAAAAAAAGACGTAAAGCGGGTTATAGTAAACATAGCGGTTATTTCACAAATTCACTATTTATTAGCACCCATTAATACTCGTATTGCAAATTCGGTCGCTGGCCTGGCTGCCTAGTTTGTCGATTGATTAGTGTCGCGTCTATCGATATTTAAGATTGGCGTCAGATGCTAACTGTTTTGACGCTCGCATAGGTGTTAATTGATTGGTCGTTATTCGAGGCGCTAGATCGCTAGATTAGTGACGTTACGTCATCACTCGATTGGTTACTCGTCAGCTGTATGCTATGAAATATTGTTTTTTTTCGTTACTCTATTGTACAACAAGCAGATAAAGCAATGGTTGAATTTAATACTTCGTGACTTTCTAGGCACCCTTGCAGAATAGTTATTAAAAAAGTAATGCAAGAGCAAAAATATATAGTAAGAAAATATTTTAATAACATTAAACTAAACAGTATAGGAACAGTCATGTTAGCAAAGTACAATTGGGCAGACTTCTCTTGCCGTAGAGGACATTACAACGAACACACGGTATGCAGATTTCCTCACGAAGTTTTCCTAACCGTTATTACAAAATATATTTATTGAAGGGTCAAATCTAAATTACTAAGCTTTTACGGGAGCACTAACAGAACTGAAGCAATGATTATCAGCACTGCACAATCGACCATATGACCTGGCAATAGAGGCTTATTGTATGCGTTTTATCAACAAAAGGAAATCCAAAAATTTTCCAACCCTCAATAGATGTTAATTTCAAAACTAATCCCTCATTGATAACAGCAATTCGTTAAACGTCTCACAAGCAAACTTTCATAACTCGAGCCTAAGACTTCTAGCAGAGATTTAGTATTGTTTATATGAATGTTCACACAGCGCTACAAAGATTCCAAAGCTTTGTGCAAAACGCGAAAATCTACTTACAAAATGGCTGAGCTAATGTACATCGCCCACGTGTCAGCGCACAGGATGTGCAGCGCCTGTGGACTCCTAATTGCCGCATTCTCTCTCATTTTGATCCACACCCTACCGCGTAGGTGTTGTTGCGTTTTAGCATTCCCATAGCATTCACACCGATTCTTTTGTGATCAACGAATTTATTAGTACACATACATATATGTTCACGTGTGTGTGAGTATACATATGTATGTGTAGATTCTAATTGTGTTGGGTAGGTACCTAAATCTCTCAAGCCAATGATTTAACTGATGCTGGAAAATTAAGGGAATTGCTAATCTTTTATTAAGCGTTATTTTCATGCCGTCAACATATATTCTAATTATTTTCTCATCCTTGCGCATTAAAATAAAAAAAATCATGTATTTGCCCGACCGGGCACCGAAAGCAGAACCGACTGCACATACCTAAACCAATATGTTTTCTATTGCAACAAACTAATTGTCGTATTTATAATACGTTCATAATACTCTCATCTATAACAATTAAAATGTACAGCTAGACATATATAGTACACTCGTAAATAACAATAAAATGTACGGTTATCTGGACTAAATTCGTCAATAAGATAAATGAAAGGCCAGTGTCAATACACTTGTCTGTCAGAATCAAATGCACGGCTCGATGTCCTGCACTCGTCAGTAACAGTCAAATGCATTACTTGTCATACTACATACGTCAATAATACTCAAATGGACTACTAGTCTAAAACTAGACACTAAAATAATATAGCAACCAGCTGGATTGACCAACTATTTATTTTAGTATTGATAAAATAAGGACGTATTGATTAACGTGCTTTATTAAACCAATGGACTTAAATACGGCAAAGCCCTTTGTTTAGGGTCTGCGTGTTCAGAAATACTATAATTGTCTCCATTTCAACTGCTAAGTGCCTGTCTCGTAGTGCCGGCTTGAAGGGTGACCGACGCACGCTAGGACATGAGGCGTTCCAATTCAGGAATTAGAACAGATACGAGTACTAAATCAATGTATCTAGATCTAGATCAATTCTAGTCTGTAGTTAGTATAGTTAGTAATAGTATGGACTGTGGTGATGAGATGGATGGCAATGTTTATGAAATGCAGTCACAGCTTAATGTCAGATGGTTTGCATCTCTGGTCACTATTTGTATCCTCCACAAAAGCTTTACGTATGGTTATGAAGACTATAGAATACATGTTTGCAGGTAATGTCTATCCATTCAAATCAATTTCTTAAAAATACTTTTCATTCATTTGATTTCTTAAGTAATTCATGTTTATTTCTTAACTTAGCTTTTAACAAAACACATACGAAATCTCAGATCCTCTATGTAGTTTTCCAAATTTAAAAAAAATATTAAAGCACTTAAATTGTTTTTTAATCCGCTAGTATTAGCAATGAGTAAAATATATCCATGTTACATAATAGCTTAATACTTAGACATATTATATGTCTGCGTAAGACGGGCTGGTGTTAATTTGTTAATAATAAACATTTAATTTAAAGTCGCATTAATTAAACGAGATAGCTAGGCTGCGGACATTTAGTATTATTACCTAAATAGATCACAAATAACATAAATCGAATTTAAGTATTCGAAATCGCCTCGCGAACGGATTCTTTAAACGTTACCAAATAACAGAGCATTACAAAGCGATGCTTAAAATATTTTATGGTCATTATCATGGTATGCATAAAATTAAAGGTGGTCGGACTTACGAGTGTACCTACAGCGCGGACATTCTTAATAACGCATAAAAAGCGATCATGTTCGTACAAAATTACCAACATTGAGGGCTCGACGACACATACAAAGACGTAAATGGACAAATAATTGATTCTAATGATAAACGCGATGCGCAAAGTCATTTTAACTGCATTCAGCATATGCGTTTTCTGATGTATGTAGGTGTAATGATGCCACAAAAAATGGGAACAGAACATTTCATGTGTGGCGCTGTGTGTAGGTGCGTATGTAATGGTTTGTGAAACTGATGCGGCGTGGGTAAGCGCGGAAGCTGGGTAGGAACGACTGTCATAACATCTAATTGTACTTGCCGACAGATCTTCGTTTTAACTCTGCTTGAAATAACATTTTAATATTAAAGATAACTAAGAATATACTCAGATTTAGGGTCGTTACATTCCTTTCGTAAATTTCTTCTAAATATCATAGGTATAAGGACAAAATTAAGGCCATTATTATTTTTAATATAGAAGATAAAGTAGAATTTCTTAAATGCTCGTATGGCTCAATTCGAAAAATCTCAAACGCAGTCAAGTTATTAAAAAAAGATCTCACGTAAACCGTTTATTAGGAAAAACACACGTAGCCATTAGCGTTGATTTATCTTTAATCTAAAGGGTCCATTCATACGCCGATGGAGACCACCGATTATTATCCTTAACCCTTCGTTCCGCGCTCGGCTTCGTCATATAATCTGTCAAAACTACACGGTATTTGTTGTTCTGCGATGGCGGGCAGAGATAGGCGGAAAGTTACATTCTTCTAATACACCAATGAAATAGGACACAAGAACGTTAATATCTGTAAATCTTAAATATCTGTTAAAGGTATTTTGCGTAGATGTTAAAAATTCAGCATTCGTAAGCCTTGGATTTGAATCCTGGCGCCCAAATTTTTCTTTACCAAATTATATGTGATTTTAAATTTAAAGTTATTTATTTGTTTCAGTAAACGAAAACATCGTCAGCAAATCTGCACATCTTGAAGTGCTCTATGATTGTCTAAGGTGCATGAATTCTGCCAAAATGCATTTGACAGGCATGAAAGACTGCCATAGTCTAAGCATACGCGTTTTAAGAAGTGACTTGGGTCTAAAAGGGAATGATTATAGAGTATTGTTAAAATATAACATAACTGTTTAGTTTTCAGTTATCGTTTCTACTATGTATTTGATTTTTTCAAATAATCCACAATCATTTAGATTCCAACAATGTCAGAGTTTAATTTTTTTATTTCTATTGCACCATTAAGATAACATTTAATTATAATTGGAAACGATCTATCAATTAAATTTATTACCGACACTGGTTAATGAACAGCTCAATACATCTTAAATGAAGGTAAATATCCTGAAGCAGAAAGAGTATGTTGCTGTCCAAAAGTATTTAAGAAATACACCATTAATATCAAAGGTGTAGAGACTGAAGCCTACAAAGGTGCATAGAATATTTCACAGCCGACGTCAGATCTAAACACGGAGCACGTAGATGTAGGTGCATACGCAATAGCGGATCGTGTCGAAGTCAACGCGTATAAATTAGTTGCGCGAGCGCCCACGATCAACAAAACCACTCGCCGCCCGGCGAATATCGGCCCGTACATCTAAAAAGAGCCTTCATACCACACGATTTTAATTTATGGATTCAGCTATGGATGTCTTTTGCCTAAATAATGTGTTCCATGATAAGAAAAGGGTGAAGTTTACGAAATTTTTATCGATGAAACCGCTTGCAGCTCTACAGTTACAATACTTCAATAACGATATGTACTGCCTTACTGATGTGGCTTAGGCAATACGACGGATTTTTTTAAAGAATATTTTCATACATAGTTTCCGCTATATTTAGTTTTCTATTTCTAATATTTTCAATGTCATGTTGGTGCCAAATAAGGAACTATCATTTATATTAACGGTTATGATCGTTATGTGTAACAAAACGAAGATTGTAAAAGGTCTCACATTCACAGACGCCGCCGCAGCACCCGCTAGGCGCCGCTCGGTAACCAAATGTAGTCTTTTTGGTGTTCTCTTTGTCTTTTTTCAGTCTTTTGGGGGTCTACAAGTGTTCTTTTTTAATGAATCGGTGTTAACCTTCACATGGAACGAGTAACAGGGTGCCGATTGGAGATAAACACTCTGATTTCTTTTTTAAAAAGTTAAAATGGTAGAAATGACAGGATATTCGGCGCGCTCTTTTGCTCTGAGTCGCTCGATAGCCATCTCGAGACGTGATTCTCTTATTAAGGCCGTTATAAATTGAGTTTTCGGAGCGTTAACACGATGTGTTATAAGCCATTTATTAAGGAAGTGATTTATTGCGTGAACATGTCGATTATTCCATTTTATCAACCCACGCTGCAAGGGCTGGAGCGTGAAGGTTAGTAATTACGTCAGTTATAAGTATTTTTGTACGTATTTTTATACGTAGATACGTAATATGTTATAATAAGCAGATGGCTCTAATTATCTCTAGCAATATTTAGTTTGACTAAATATAACATTATTTTTTTTACATTCTTGTAGTTTCAGGTTAAGTTAGAAGCGCCATCTATCGGCTATTATTAGAACTTTATTCATATTTACTGAGACTTACCTTTTAGAATCCTAAGGCTTTCGTGTGTATTAACGACAATTTCAAACAAATTTTATACGCTAATATTGTTACGAAAAGCTCATGCCTATTTTGTTTTCATAGTATTTTAAAATTTTATCTATTAATTACAAAGTTTTGCTACTCGACGCTAGATGGCACAACTACACACAGATCAATGTTTTCCCTATCAAAATGTAAAGACAGAAAACTCATTTACACGACAAAAGGATTGTATATAAAGTAATCAATATTAACGTTAAGTGACTTTATTGCCTAATAGCAATTTTTACCCAGCAATTCAAGTATGAAATTTTTTATAGATTTATTGACTAACTACATATTATGTATTCTAATTAATTTCAAACAATCGACAACTATACTAGAACAAATATTATTTAAACTTAATTAACTATGATACATCATCGTATCCTAGCCATACACACCAATACAAGCGCCACTAATTATTTGCCTTCACGAAATAAACCAGGCAAATTAAAACGAATGTCTTAATTCCTAATAGTTTAAACGTAAGCTAAACGGGTTCTAAACGACCTGAGGGATTTATGGCTCATCTCGTCGACGGTGGATCACCGCGGAGTCTTTCATCTCGAGTCGGGGGATAATAAACCATTCGTTAGCCCAGATTGTTATTAAATTTAACGCATAGCGCCACCGGATGTGGGCAGATTTCAATACAAATTGGTGCGCTTTTGAATGAAGATTGCCTGCATACTGTTGCGTTGTTTCTTTACAAGAACGGCAAGTTCCTGGAAGATTCGTTCATTGATGAAATTTCTGACTCACTCGTAGGCTTTTCGTTTTGACAGTGTGTATGTAATATTGTATAATATATAAATTGTCTGTCCAAAAAAAAGACATGAGATATTCGCGTATTTCACACCGGAACAAACTGTTCATGCATTACCAAAATGTTATTTAACATGTAACTGATGTAATGTAATTAGGGGTTTTATAATGATAACAATTGTTAACACATAATGTGTAGAATTGTTCGAATAATGAATATAGAGTAAATAATTGATTACAGCAATAATTAAAATTATAGAAGTAATTTCGAAGTACCTGCGATTACGTTTTGTGAAGCAATTTTAATTTAGATTTGATACAGAAATTATAATTTATTTAATAAAAACCTCGCTTTAAATTTCATTGTATGAACTGACATTTCTGATTCCTTGGTCAGTGGTTGCGAAGCGCGACTGCTAATCAAGAGGTCCTTCAATCGATTCCTGGATCAGATACTGCCAGGTTTTTCTAAATTAGAATTCTTAGTAGTAGCTCGCAGTCTAAATTTATGCCCGGTATATGGCAATAGGGTCACCCCCTATTCCATAGTAGGAACTAAAACATAACTGGTGAAACGTGGGAGTGTACTCCTCTACTCTGCCTACCTCGTTGGCGATTACATACGTGATGGTATAATTATATTTTATTTAACTTTAATATAATGCTAGATTTTATGATGAATGAAGGTTATTCGATAGTATGGAAAACCCTTTGGTTGATCATATTATGCAACTGATAGAAACCTAATAGGACATCAGATTCAATACTTTCACACTTGCGTCACTAGCATGATCCGTGAAGAATAACTGGTGTCTGTCTCTCCTACTCATCCAGGCTACACTAGATGCTAATAATACTTGGTTTACATAAAAATCATAATAATCTGTCCAAAATTGTAAGTGCGAAATTTACTGAGATTGCGACATAATGTTTATTAACATAATACTTTTAAGAAGAAAATACGGTTTGCTAAATCTCCCACAGATAAAACTGGGCCCAACGATGGAGTAGCTTATAAAACGCGGTTCGTCAAAGCGTCCAGCGCGCCAGATCGCATCCGATAAGCAAACGCAAAAACGCTCAGTTTGCAAAACTAAACACTGTGTTATTGAGATTAGCATCTGGTGTACCACTCAATGGTCGTAACTGTACCTGCTTTGGCATTCAATAAACAGTTTCTGAACGCACATACATAGGTACATTCGGCCACAAAAGCGTTAATCCGCTAAAGTAGCCGACTGCAGCCAGTAATCATTTTTACAATTGTCCGACCAAACAAAGTGTTGGACTCCTTTCTTTTACACAAAGCGTTCTCAAACATACGCTTGTGTATTGTCGATGTAAATGACATTACAGTTCGTAACGCGTTGACGCTTCTGTGTCGGACACATAATGTGCGCCGTGATGCAAATGCACCGGTATTAGTTGATTCATTGATGGTTTTCTTGCATTTTACACCTCGCATCCGGTTTTTATGACTTTCACGTGTATATGCGCATAATAAATGCGATTTTGATTGTTAATATCCGAATTATGCAAGCCGTTAGGTATTCGTCTCTGTGTTTATAAATTCATTAACATATACACGTGTGTAGGTACAATTTATTGTGACATGGTTTCTTTTGGAAACATTAAAATGTTAAACATTCAAAGTTTAAATGTTTGTTTATTTTATTTTTAAATTTTATTTAAATATATCTATAATAACAATATTTTAATAAATCGTATTTCAGTACCTATTACTTTTTAATTCATTGGTTATTTCATACTATGTTCCTTGATATTTGGTTTTCGTAATCATTAAATATTTAAGGACTTGCAACAGAAATATGCGCCTAGAAGTGAGACCCAAAAGGGGTGCAGCAAGAAAATAATCAATGATATACCGGTTTAATTCATTAAAAATCCCAAACATTGCTATGTTATACGAGGACAAATATTATAAAATCATACTTTAACTTTAATTAAGCAAAGTAATAAAAAAGTCTTGCTCTACATACTCATATACGCTACCAAGATTGAAAAAGATCGCTTTATTGGCGGTATCAATAAATACGTGACTAAAATGTTGGATACATTAAAAATGCATCAAACCGATTGAGAACACCCGCGACTGCATATACATAACAATATATACATATACTCTACATTCCGCACGCAAAGTAACACCATATCCTTGGGAATGTAGCGTTCTCCCATCGAAATATTTCAAAACTCGATTACTATCTCGGCGACTACGCAGCGAGTTATTGAATAAGACGTGAAAAATGATGAGAGCGGCGCAAAGGCTCTGCCGACGATTGCTCCTCTCGTTTTTTGAGCGCATTTCCAACCGGCGAAAAGGGATAGCGAATTTGGGCGAACAAAGGCGGTCCCATGTAGAGTTCCCATTGCCACTAAACTTAAATAAATGCATTAGGACATTCCTTTTCTATTCTACACGCAATTATCATTTACTTTTTTAGCTACCTCCTTTAATTGAACATAGAAGTAAATTCGTTAAATTTATTATACATCCATAATCTTCATGCTTCTTCTTAATATCATAATCATAATCTTAATGCTTTTAGCATTAAGTCCGCCTTTTTATTCCTGTACTATTTTGTAAGGTTTAAATTAAGAATAAATAAATAAATAAAAATAAATAAATCTTCAATGTATATCTTCGATGCTTTGTTGTCTACAGTCAAGTACCTGGCTAAATTTCCGGATTAGCGTAATCTGAAGCATGTCTATTTATTGCCATTTTAACGGTATATTCCTTTGACTGACATCGTGGCCAATTAGTCCTGACGTTTTCTGATATTTTAATATCCGTGTGGCGATCCTAGCGTGATGTGACAGGAGCGTTCGATGTGCCTCCACCCGCCGCCCGGTGAGGTCCGAGCCAGCGGGGGGCTATTCCGTCTCCAATTTTTCGTCTCGCCCACGGCGCGATCTCTCACGGGTTTGTTGTCACGTAATTACCTAATTTATAGCACTGTGCAACCGTACAGTGATAAGTCACCTAGCAAACTCAGTGTCACAGTGGGAGCCACCAGAGGGCGGTATGTTTTCTTCACGGTGTAGGTCTGTTCCCGAAATTGAGACATTAGCGGTCCGTTTTGGTCTTAGTGAATCGGAGCGGTCACCTTTATTAGTCACGCCTAGAAAATTTATCTCACAATGTTAGACGATTTCACGGTATTTAATTTATGTTCAAATTATATCAACAGCTTTTTGTTATAAATTAATCGCGACAAGGGGGGTCAAGCACCGTATAATACGTGTAGTATATTCTATATGTTAATCAGTTTGTAATTTAGGTTTGTTTCCTTTAAAATTAAATTTAAACTTCGAGCAATGTTTCACACGGAATATTACAAAGTTTTTTTAAATACAGAAATAAATTCAAGACGATTATTATATTCTGCTTAATTAATAAAAAAATTTGGTGTACATGTTAAATGAGTAATATCTTTAAATGATAATCAAAAGCGCATAAATGTTATTTTAGCAACGAATTTGAAGGCCACAGCTTACTATAATAGGTATTTGCAGATTATACACTCCATAGGAAACCTTATAGAATTCTCTTAGGTAGCAGGATTCCTCATAAATTACCCCATCGTTGTTACGTATGATACTAAAAACAACCCTAAATTTTAAATTATAAGTAGGTACGTTATTATAATATATGAAGTACAATATCAATAAGTATTTGTAATGTAATGTAAAATACATGCGATGTATCATATATGTAATGTAATGTATGTATATAAAGTATATGTAATGAATTGCAAAGTATATGCAAGGTATCAATATCAATATAACGCATAAAAATATGGGCTATTGTTCCAAAAGGTATCTTCGTAAGTTACCGAATACACAAAGATTAACATAGGCGTGTTTCGATTTAGAGTGTTTGGGCACTGTCGCGGCTCACAAACCAGTCCGCGGTGAAACGCGACTAATTTACGAGAACAACCTCACCGGTCGCCGGTGACACAGAACGGCTATAATTGTCGTGTTATACACAGATTGGACGGTCCGTCGCCGTAAATATTGTTATGTTTGGACGTTGGGCCGTGGACTGACCATTGATGTGGACTATGGATCAATTGAAGTTCATAAGTAATAATTAACTTAGACGTATTGTACTATTTATAGGTAAATACTGCAACGCGCTATTTTAAAACTAATGTATGAGGAGATGATGAGGGATCAGACATTTTCTAAACCGGTGAACAAGTATGCATAGAATAATAAATATAGAGGCACTTCAGGTCTATAAGGATAGAGATATTTCGCACTTAGTGCTTTCTGCCTACCCCATAACGAACTTGGCGTCACAATTTAATAATAGAGTAGTCACTGACAGTATCTAAAGGAACAAACATATTATCTAACTCAACAGATGTGTTTCTTATTAAATAAGTGTGTGATTTTTGTTTGTGACTAATTTTTGTGATCGAAAAAATCAGTGTCGAATCAATGTAAAATGGTATTTATTGCTTCTCAACGCTCCAATTAGCTTGCTTCATATTACAGAATTATGATATAAACACAAATGTATTATTTTAATTGAATCTCAATGGCTAAAGTTGAATGTCCGCAAAGTAGAGATGAGAGAGGTTTTAGCAAGTGTGTAGCATGTTGGGACAAGTTAGTCAGCACTTCCATCCTCACAGCCATATTTATATGTTAATCCTTTATTTACAAATGTGACAACATTAACAATAATATTAGAATTTTCTAAACTCTTTACGTATTGCGTAATTGATTAAACATTCATGTTTAAATATAATTTAATTTCTCACATTTAATTAACAGACGCTTAATATAATTGAAAACGAAAACCATTAAATTATATTTGAGCTTTTAAAAGAATTTGAGGTTCACAAAGTGACAAGAGGCTATAAAACGAAGAACTCAGCTAACAATAAAGTATATTTCCATAAAAATATAATATGGTGGCATCTCGGTGCACCACAAAATGCACGCTAAAACTAAATCTCGAGTTATGTCCTCCGCTGATATGAAACTCGGATGTGAAAGGTTTACTAATGCACAATTTCATACTTTAGTGGCTATAAAAACGACCGGTGTGAGGATATATGCACCATAAATAAGGATGTTTATATGACGATAATAGATCGAATAATTGGGCGTAAAAGTTAAACGGAGTGGCGTGTTTGGGAGCCGTGTGAAGAACGCCGGTCGACTTCGGCGCCCATTGGCCGGCCGCGCTCAACATTGTACCTCATTTGTTCAACACGAAGCACACGGAATGGGTTTATTAATATAAAGCTATTAAACTTTTATCTCCGTTTCCTCAACACTATATGAAGTAAATTTATTCAGTCATATATTTATGATACAGAGACCGAATCGGCCGCATATAATTAATTTTACACCGCAAAATGATAATTGTGCGATTATTATTATTATTATGAGACCATTGTATTTCAGATTGTAAATTATTAATTTAAATGATCGTAATTAATGTCACATTTCATGCATATAAATCATTTTTAAGGATGGCGTAAATTAATTTAGGCGTTCATTTATTGTTTGATAAAACATTTTATTGGTACAAAGTTGATAATTTTGTACGATAAAGCCTTTAAATAGCCTGTTTTAAAGTTTGAGACAAACACGTTAAATTAGTATAGTTGTTAAGTGTTTTGATGTTGTAAGATTTTCGAGACAAATTAGAAAAAGGGACATGAGATTTTCAAAAGTATTTCGCCCCGTGTGCGAGCGGCAAGCCTCCGATGATTATCGTACATGATAAATGGACCGTGTCAGAATTTATTGTGGTCCTAACTCCACTATTGTCTCAATGAATGATTTTTTATTGTCATAATATTATAAAGACTCGCGTCTGACAAGTGGCGTTTAGGATTATGATGCGTTCCTCACAAATAGCTGCCGTGTTATGACCGCTTCGAGTTATTTCGGATCGTAAATTGATTTTGATGTCCTTTTTATGATGGATCGGAATCGATTTTTGATTTTTAATACGTTTTCGTTTTCATATGTTAATATATAAGATTAGCCTTCTGATCGAGTGGTAGATGTTTTACTTTTCGTTACTATTGTACTCGTATATTGTTTACGCGCAAATCTAAGTCAGACAGATTGAACAAGGCTCAGATTTTATGCGTTCGTTATGATGTTTGAGGCGGACAAAAAAATGTCGAAACTTATTAAACGTATAATTTTAATTTATTGACGGCACAAATCATAGCGTGTTCATACGTGACATGTGCTCTAAGCGGGCGCGAGCTTTTATAATTTCTCCACAAAAGAGGTCGAAATGATGAACATAATCTTTTTATAACTTGCATACTGGATGAATACAAATGTGTTGTGCGGATTCCGCTATATATTAACATTAAATTGGTTTTATGATACTAAACATTTGGACAGGGTTTTTATTGACGCGGTAATTTGATATTTTCTGTGAGGTGTGTTTTTGTTTTTTTATATTCTTACGATTATTCGTCTATGTGAACCGACTGTTAAAAATGGTTTGGTGTGATTAATATTGCGTTATGAAATTACTTCCTCTAAGGTATATGAGCTGTTCAAGAAAGTTGCAAAGATAGCTCCACCAAAGCCGGGAATTTATTGGTCGCTGCTTCGGGTGTTGTAATTGTCCTCGGCTACGAAGCCTTTGCTTTCTAGTAGCCCGTCGTTTTGTTTGCTAGGCTAAATATTTAAAGAGAAGCTTATATATTTATATAGTTTAGAATTCTGTCTCCAAGTCGGGCGTTCTGAAGTTGAAATCCTTGGCAGACATTATAAGCTTTACAAGATTTTGTGCGTTTTACACATGTTAGATCATTATCTGAAAAATCAGGCAGATATGAGACACTTTATGAAATACTACAAATTTATCTACAATGTACTAACCTCTTCCCCAGTTCTGTAGGTTTGTTTAGCAAATCTAAAAAACATAGAATAATTTTTATTTGCTTTCATTCTTCTTTAGTCACTTTAAAAACGGATTTTCCCGTCTTTAACGAGATTTCCGACATCATTGCTCAATTTATCTGCTTCGCAATATTTTTCTCTTGTAACGTAAAATAACGTAACAGCATTCCTGTAATACCTCAATGGGTCAGTATGGGAGTACAGAACACTCCTATGTCTCACCGGTTACGTTTACGTCCCAATATGGAATTTGGGGTGACCCCATTAGGTACACCGGACACAAACACAAACTCCGAGCCACTACTAAAAGTCATCATCATCATCATCATCATTAGCCTACTCCCTTTCATTGCCATTGGTGGACAATTGCCTCTCCATCTTCAGATTGATCTTCGGCTCTTCTAATCCAACCGCTTCCAGTCATTTTGCATATATCATCTTTTCATCTAGTTTGAGGGCGTTCTACCCTACGTCCTAAAAATACTAATAACAATGTCTACTAAGGAACCGTTAGAAATAAATCGAAAGCGGGATAAAATGATAAAGCCCAAGTGGTCTCCGCACACCTGTCCCCGCGCATGCCCGTCCATCTGCCAGGACATCGCAGTTGTTGGGTTTTTGCCGATGGCGTCGATCCTGCGCGGCGACATGGAATCATTGTAACAAGATTAAATCAGTTTTGTTAGTTGTCAAGGTGGTGGGGTCGGTTAATAAACTTATTGTCATGGTGTACCAGGCGCCCTGACACACACTTATAATTCATAATACCGAGCTAACGAATTAGTAATTATAATAATATGAATTAAGCAAGTAATAATTATGGTGCAATGCGTTCTTCCTTTCGCCCCTCTCAGGTTTAAGCAAATAATTTACACGTAAGATAAAAGGGATATTTTTTCCAAGATTCGTATATGAGGTGCATTTACATCGGTAAGTAAATCTTGGATAAGGATAACATTAAATCCTGCGTTTAATCCACTTTTAGCTTAATGTTTAAAATAGTTAAATATTGGCTAATGTTTAAAAAAATCCATGCGAAATCAGTAAACAAGAAATTACATAATTCAGAAGTGAAGTAATTATATAGGAAGCATAGTCCCTTGTATTTAAATTTAGAACCGAAATTAGTTGATGATGAATTAAAAATAAGCGAGTATTACATACTTTACAAAATGAAACCCTGCGGCCGTTGAAGTCTTTTGTT